>JAFIRS010007020.1:0-29157 GCA_018342105.1 Gonioctena quinquepunctata | reverse complement strand
AATTTTCCAAGGTCACACGACGTCATAGTGGTGGGGGAGCCAGAACCGGCAAATCTCCTACTGACGACGTATCAACCAACCAAATCTTCTGCAGCGACATACCCCAGCGGGAAAAAAATCAAAAAAAAGGGTTCCCCACCCCCGAAACATCTCTTTCCAAGAATTTTTTTAGGGGAAATCCCCCCAGACCTGCAAACTGCTGAACCCTATAATGCTTTTCATTGGGGTAATTTCAAAATAGATCCCCCTCTCATTTGGAACTTTTTTTTTTTTTATTTTTTTTTTTTTTCCCCCCTTTGTTTGTGATTTATGGTATTTAATCTGTCATGTAAACACGAGATCTATCATCAATATTTTTAAAATTCACAGAAGGTATTCAATGTTTTCGATTTTAAACGGCCCCAGAGACCTGGCTGACGGAAGTCATTCCGATGATCTGTTCAATTTTTTGGATATACGCCCGGCGCAAGGGGGCGGGAACAGGAATCCTGTGTTTTAAATTCAGCATAAAAGGGATAAAAAACCCCTTTTGAACAGTTGAAAATTTTTGGGTTTCCCGGTAGGCAAAGCGAAACTTTTTTGGGGAACTTTCCCCCCCTAGTTTTTTTATTTTTTTCACTGAAAGGGAAAAACCTTGTCACCATCTCACCAAGATTCGATTTTTTATATGGGGGTTTTGAACTTTTTTTTTTCCCCCGAACCTCAAATCAATTATATCTACAACTGGAATAGGGAAACCTTATTCAAATTATCTTTGGAAAATTTTTAAACTGATATTTTAATTTTTTTACCAAAAATCTACCTATAAGCCCCCTGTACTATGGGTTAAAATTGGTATTTTTCTATCATGTCAGTATTTTTTGGATAAGCTCTGTACCCCACCCCCATTGACCCCAACACTTATAGGGTTTTCAAATTATCCGACAATGAATCCCACCAGGGACCTCTCAACCCCGCCAACCTAGGGGCCCAATTTCAATTGAAAAAAATTGATGAAGGTTGACTTACTAAATAAAAGGGGTAAATTGATACTTTCAACGGCATCACCTAAAAAAACTTTGGGATAAAAAGCAAAACCCTTGGTTGACTAAAACCCCAAAACTTTTTTGGTATCGGGAAAAGCTCTCATCAGAAAAAAAAATTTTAAAATCCGCACATTTTTGGAAATATCAAAAGCAAAAAACGCACTAATCGTATTTATCAAATTGAAAACCCCGGGAAAAAATCGGGAAGAACTTCCCAAAAGGGAAATTTTACTGTAAAAAATAAGTAAAAAAATTTAAAAAAAACTTTATTGACGATATAAGTAATTTTTTTTTTGACATTTTTAATGATAATACCTCTACCGCGGGGACTTTTTTTTTTTTAAAAAAAAAACGTAAATTCACCCTCCCCTACTCCCTCTTTTTATCCTTGGGTTTTCCCTAATTTGTGGGGTTGCTAAACAATTATCTGTCTTGGTCCCAATTGTCATTCTGAATAACAGAAAATCAAACTTTTTTGACAAAAAAAAATGTTTCTGGGGGTTTCCCCCCTTTCCTTTTTTTGAATTTTCATCCCCAGTTCTCCCCAAAAATATACATTACCGGGGGGGGTTCCCCCCTTATAAAATTTTGACGAAGGATCTTTTTTTGTTTTTTCAACCAAAAAAATTTTACGGCTTTGATGCAGATTCCCAAAAAAAAAGTTCCAATTAACTATTTGAAATCCCCTTTTTTTTGTTTTTTTGGCAAAAAAAAGGAACGTAGATAACATCAATATTTCTATCGAAAAACCCAAAAATTCCCCCCTTAAAAAAAAACCAAAAAATAGGTCTGATCCAGACCATTTTTTGATTCTCACAACCCTCAAATTTTTTAAAACCCGGGTTTTTTTTAATCCTTAATTAACTCTAAAGGGCCCTGGTTTTTTACAAATTCAAAAAAAAAGTTTGGGGGTGCCCCCCTTTTATGTTTGCACCTAATTTTTCGGATGTGGTTTATGGACCAATTTTTTACATGAATAAACAGAGATTCAAGTTCTACAAAAATGATTAGATCATAACCGGGGGAAACCGGCCAAAATATCCCCCCACCTGAAAAATCGGGGAAAAAAGGGGAAAATTTCCCCGAATTTTCACCCGTAAATATTCCCGAAAATAAAAAACCATAAACCCCGGGGGACCCCCCAAAAAAAAAACATTCCCCAAATTGAATTGAGATTAAAACACCCTTAAACCCCCCATCCCAAAAATCTTTTCCCTTTTGTTCCTTCCCCTTTTTATATAGATTGGGTACAAAGGGGTAACTTTTTGGGAAAATTTTTCCCTCAGTGGCAAAAAAACCTAAAATAGTTCTGGGGAAAATCAACTGGAATATTCTCCAGAGTTCAGTTTTCACTGTTTTGGGATCTCAATTGTCATACTCCTCTAAAAACCCTTTTTAAAAATTCTTTTTATTTTTCTCCCTTTGGGTTTGGGGGGAAGGCACGGCCCCGGGGGGGAAAACTTTCCCCCCCTTTTTTACGGGGACGTTCTGTTTCTTCTCATTGTTTTTTGTATGCATTATTTAAAAAGTCCAAAATTTTAGTGATATATGAAAATGTATGGCCAATTTTTTTGGAAGGGGGGGATAGCGGGTCCCCCCTGGTTCGGGGGTTTTGGGGCCCTTTAATGTATATTGGGTCCTCTGTATTGACGTGGGTCACCTGCTTTTCCCATTTAAAAAAAATTATAAGTTGTTCTTTCAACCCCGGACTAGAATTAAAAATATTGAAAACATTTTTTTAAAAAAATCTGTAAGGGATCTTGAGGAAGTGAAAATGCAAAAAATTTTTTAAAAAGGCGATTACAATAATTAGAAAAAAACTATTTACACCAAAAAAACAAAAAAAAAAACTGGGAAAAATATCTAAAAATACAGAAATGAACCTAAAAAAAAAGCCCAAAAAAAACCCAAATTGCAAGTATTCTTTTTGGGGGATATCAATCTTTTTCAAATTAAAAAATTTTTTTAACCCAAAAAAAAATTAATTTTTTAAAAAAAAAAAAAGAAAAAAAGAAAAAAAAATTTGGGGAAAACGAAAGTCAAGAAAAAATGGGCAGGGGGTTAAAAAAAGAAAAATTTTTCAATCAATTCATCAAATCAATATCCCAGCATTCACTATTTCAACGATGCGATCAAAATTTTACGCCCCAAAAGAGGGCCGATGGAAAAACCATGGCCCCTTTTCCCCCTTTTTGCTATTTTTAACAGGGAAAAAAAGCTTCAGGGGGCGTCGAGTTTTTTTAAATTGAAAAATTTTTTGAAATTTTCAGCTTTTTTTTCATTATGATCGATTTCCAGGTGGAATTGGGGTTGTTTAATTTTGGGCCCCCAATTTGATTTCTCCATTCTCAAATCCTAAACACGATTTTTTTTTTCCTCAACATTTTAAATTTTTTCCCCCCCTCATTTTTTTTTCAAATATAGACAAAACTTGTAACTCTGAAAGTATCATCTTTTTCTCCCTCTCTCTAAATTTTTTTATTAACCCCTGTCTTCCCCCTTTCCTTTTTATTTAAGTTTTTTTCCTTTCCCTTAACCCCGAATACCCCTTTTTGAATTTTTTTCCAATTTCCCAAAATTTTAAAAAGGGTTTTTTTCAATGAACTCCGTCGATGCCGGAACTTGCCCTTTTCCTTCGTTCGAGTTTTGTCGGGGTTTTCTGTCCCTAAAAAAAAACCCCAAAAATCATGAGATAAAATTTTTTTAAAATTGGGTTTTTTTATTTAAAAACTCCTTGTTGTTTTTTTTAAAAGGGAATATCCCAAGGGGGTTTTTTAATGGGCTTTTCAGCCCCAACGCAGCACCTAAAGCACACGCCCCACTGGGGTTTCGGCACCCAACATCTCTCTTTCACCTAAAGGAACGTTTCCCCAAATTTTCAAAAAATAAAAAACCCCCGACACCCCAAAAAAGGGGTTTTGGGTACGGGGGGAAAAGATAAAATTTTTTGCAAGAAGGAAATCCACATCCATTTCTACGGAGATCCAAAAAAAAACAAAATCTAAGGTTTTGGGGGGAAAAACAGGAAAAAATTTTGGGGCCCTTTTTGGGTTTCCCTTTAAAGGGGGGCCGAATCGACCACCCCACTTTTTGTGGGGGGGGATTGGTGCTATAGGATCCAGGGCCCCGTTTCCCCAAAAAATCAAAAAACAACCCCAAGGGGGGACAATAAATCCATATTTTCATTTTGCCAATGCGTGAGAATCCTTTTAAAAAAAAGGGGGAATCGGGGAAGGGAAATGGAACCGTCTAGAAGGAAGAAACAATATCTGGGGAAACAAAAAACAAAAAGGGCAGACGACCATAATAAAATTTTTCCCTTTTAGCCCCCCAAAAGTAAAAAAAAATTTTTTTTTGAAATTTTTGAACTCCAAGTTGCCCCCGAAAATATATTTCCTGAACATCGTGAGCTCGGGGGGTCAATAGTAAAAAAAGGGGCCTTTTCCCCCGGTAAAAGGGGGTTAGATGGCAAGTGACATGAAAAAGGGGGAAAATTTAAAATACAACTTTTTTTTTCCCTAGTTTTGAACAAATTTAAAAAAAAAAATTTTTTTTCCAAATTTTCCCCCCTTTTCACCAGGGAATCACCCAAAAATATATATATATATATATTTTTTATATATATATATATATATATATATATATATATATATATATATATATATATATATATATATATTTTTTTATATATATATAAAAAAAACCTTTATGTTGAAATAATTTTTTTTTCGGTTTTTTTAAAAAAACCTTTTGGCCGGGGGAAAAAGGGAACCAGATAACCCAAAAAGGGTTGGCAATATTTTTTTTTTATTATCATCATTGATTAGTTCAAAAAATTTGGGGGTACAACCTAAAAAAAATAACATCCAAATTTAGAAATAAATTTTCGGGAATTCAACTAAACATTATGTTTTTTTAAGGAAACATGGGGGTTTTACAAAATTAGAACCTGGGAAAAAAGGACGGGAAATGATTTTTTTCCCTTTTTTAAAAGATCAAAAAAAAAATGGAATTTGGGGGAAAAAAAATGGGGAAAATGTGAACTTTAAATAAAATTTTAAAAAAAATAGAACCCGGTGTAGAAACAAAAAATTTGAAAAAAAAAAATTTTATGGGGGAAAAGGAAATTTGAATAATGAAGAAAAAAGAAAATTGAAGGACTATTGCTGAAAAATTGAAGGGTAAAGAAAAAGGGCCCTTTGGGGGGAAAAAAAAAAAAAAAAATTTGGGGACCGAAAAAGGGGGCCCCGAATAAAAAAAAATTTGAAATTTGGGGGCTGAAAAAAAAAAGGGGTAACCCCCCAAAATTTTTATCTGCAATAAAAGGTATCTCGACTTGGGTTCCCCCCAAAAATGTTTTAACGACTGCTACCCCCTTTGGGGAAAATCGGATAACTTTTTCCTATGAAAATAAAATTTATCTCCCCCAAAAAAAAAGTTCTGGGGAAATGCAAGAATCTAATTGGGGGAAAAAATTCCAAAATTTTCCCGACTTAACTCCCAAAAAAAAAACGGGGGAAAAAAAAAAAAAAATACTTCCCCAAAAAAATTTTTTTTTCCCAAAAAAAAAAAAAAACGAAAAGTCCCATAAGAGAAAACAGGCTTTTTTAGATGGAAACATACGGGAAATCAAATTTATTTATTGGAAAAATTTTTAGGAGGAAGTGTTTAGGGAAAACCCCAAGGAAAAAAGGGGCACTCTGGGGTTTTTTTTTTAAAAATAAAAAAAACGATAGAAAGGTTACAAAAAAATTGGGGAAATTTTGATGGCTATAAAATTTTAAAAATAAAGGAAACGTCATCAACTACGCCGATCGAAAGAAAAAAACCCATGAAAAAAAAATCTAGATCTTCAACCCATCAAATGGTATTCTTTTTAACCCCCCTTATTTTTCCACATTCATTTCAACCCCAAAACAAAATTTTTCATTTATATAATCTTTAAAAAATTTTGGGGGATGAAACATTATCATATTCAGCTGGGAACCAACCATCCTATCGAAATACAAAAAAAAAATTTAAAACCCCTTTTCCCCATTTTGAATTTTGAAATAAAAGCACGGGCCCATTTTTTAAAAAAAAAACAAATTTTGGGGGAATTTGGGGCGACTGTATTTTTTTATTTTGGGTTTTTTTTTCCCTTTTTTAAAAAATCGTTTAATTTAAAACCTTGATCATCATTCCAAACCAAAATAAGCCCAAAGATTTTGTAAAAAACAAACCCAAAAAAAAGAAAAAGGGGGAATTAGACTTTTTTTAATTTTTTTAACCTCATTTATTTAATTTTCTTCCAAATTTTTAAAAACCATGAAAAATTAAACCCCCCCAACACCAAAAAAACCCAGTTTTCCCAAAGGAAAAATACAAACCTTGATCCAAGAAAAAAAAAAAAATTTTTAAAATTTAAAAAAAATAAAAAAAAAAAAAAAAAAAAAATTTTTTAAAATTTT
The DNA here is from genome assembly GCA_018342105.1 of Gonioctena quinquepunctata. Lineage (NCBI taxonomy): Eukaryota > Metazoa > Arthropoda > Insecta > Coleoptera > Chrysomelidae > Gonioctena > Gonioctena quinquepunctata. The sequence goes on along the minus strand of JAFIRS010007020.1, from coordinate 22,682 downwards.
AAAAAAAAAAACAATTATATATATACACGATAAAAAAAAGTTTTAAAAATATACTTTATATATATATATATATATATATATATATATATAATCTAATATTGGTCAGTGTCCCCCATGCCCCCCCTTTTTGAGGGTTTTTTGGGGGGTTTTCCGATAAAATTTTATATGTACCTATATATACTTATCTGTAAGTTCAATGAAATTCTTACCCATCGTTTTGTTTAGTTGGTTTATTCTTTTATCTATTTTTCCCCCCTTATAATTATTGTATTGCTCAAATTAAAAAAAAATTATTGAATTATTATTATTATTATAATACTTTTTGTTTTCGAGATAAAGCAGTTAAAATTTCCCTTTTAAATAACCTTAATAATTTGATGACTTTCCCAAAGGGGAATAAAAATTTAAAAAAAAATTTTAACATTGTTCCCCAAAATTTTTTGGGGGCATAAACCCAAAACTTTTTTATGAATTCAAAATTTTTTTTTACATGCATCAATAAAAAACCCCAAATTTTTTAAAATTTAAAAGGGGAAAATGACGGGTAAAAATTTGGGAATTCAAATCAAAAAAGATGGTGTTGTTTGTAAAATAAACCCATGATTTTTTTTACTAGATCCCCAAACCCCCAAAGATTGAAAAAACCCTCCAACTCGTAAAAAAAAATGGTTGACAAATCTATACTTGTGGGGAAAAGCCCCAAATCGTTCTCCCTCCACAGATCCAAATACATTTAATTTATCGTTAAACGAAAATTTGAGTGACCCACCCAAAAGGGAACTCACTTTATCATCTTGGCAATATTAATATCGATATCTTAAAAAAAGATGGACATTCAAATGAGTATCTGAGTATCTTAAGGGGGGAAAAGGGTTTTAAAAAAAAATTGAACTGAGTCCAGAAAAAATGGCAAAAATTTTGCCCCACATCTTCATAAAAAATTAAAAAAATTTTTTGGGAACAAACCCCTTTTTCATTATACAGATCAACATCACAGCCCCTTTTAACAAAAATTTAAAAACTCCTCAAAAAACCCCCAAGGGGACCCCCCAAAAACATTGACCCAAAAAAAACTAGGGGAAAACTTACGGAATGAATTTTGGGGAAAGTTTTCTTTTCCCCAAACCCCCCCCAATGATAGTATATGCAAGTTTGGGCCCCATTAGTCGGGCTATAAATAATTGTATATCAGTCAAAACTCAAAAAAAAAGTCACCAAAATCCCCCCTTTTGGGATAACGAAATCTCTAGTCAAATCTGCTGATAAAAAAATGGATTTTAAAAAAATTTACGGAAAAACCCCAAAAATCCAGAACTGAAATTACAAAAAAAGCTATGGGGAAAATTTTAAAAAAAATAAAAAAAAGGTAAACTGGAATTTCCAAAATCAAATAAATAAAAAATGCATCCGATGACAAAAACACTGTGGAAAAAAGTTAAAAAAAAAAAACAAAAAAAAATGATCGAGGAACAAAAAACCGTAAAAAAAAAATGGCTAATGAATTTAAGGGGAATTTACCCAAATCAAAAAAAAAAAAAGGCCAATAAAATAAAAAAAAAGGGGCCCCCAAAATTTTTCCCCCAAAAAACACCTCAATGAATTCATTTTTTTCTTTTTCCAATGTTTTGGGGGGAAAAACCCGGGTTTTTTGAAAAATAAAAAATTTTGGGCGTGGACGATATATGCGCGAAACTCAAATCCAAATTTTATTCATTTGGGGGAAACCCCCCTTTTTTTTCCAATCAATTTCATGGAAAAGGGGGGCCCGGCCAAAGGCTTTCAAAGAAGCTGGTAGTTCCCATCTATGGGGGGGATTGGGGGCGGAGATAACCCCAAATTTTTTGGGCCCTTATCCCCATAACGTTTGACAAAAAAAAAAAAAAAAAGTATTTAAGGGGTTTTTAAAAAAAACTTTCCCCCAAGGCCCTACTAGCCCCTTCAAAAAAACCCCCCGGGTTTGATGAAAAAAATTTTTCGCCCATGGACTTTTTTTAGAGCATTCGGGGAAAAAAAAGAGTCATAAACTACTTTTACAAACACTAAAAAAATTGGCATACGTGGGAAATTTTTCCCCCAAATTTTTTGGGGGGGTTTCCTCACCAACGGGGTTTTTCCCCGGAATCGGGTCCCGCTAACCGGGCCCCAAAAAGTCGGGTGGCTTCTGTTTGTTGACTCCGTTGATTTGTCGTTTTTTTACCAAAATTTTTTCACCCCTTACTTCCTCAAGTACTGATGGGGCCGAGAGCCCCCTAAAGTGTCACGCTTTGATTTTTTTTTTACTATGTCCCAAAAAATATATATATATATTCTTTATTTTTTTCGGAATAAGGGGGCCCTTTTCAATTTATATTTTTTTATTTTTGGGGAAAAATAACCCCAATTTTTATTCATTTTTTTCATTTTTATGTTTCCCGATCGAATGAAGTTGTTGAATCTTCAAAATTTTTTCAAGAAAAACCAAATGAAAAAAAAATAATAGTTAATTTTAAACCCCCAAAAGGAAAAAAAATGTCGAAACGTCAAAAAAAAAAAAAAAAAATACAGACTGACTAAGGCCCCATTCCGGGGAAAATAAAAAATATAAACATATGTAATCAAAAAAATTTTAAGAAAAAAAAATATATATATATATATATATATATATATATATAAAATATATTCAAAAAGGCATACTATAAAGTTGATGAAAAAAAAGTTAAAATCAGAAAAAAAGGTATTTTTTTTTGAAAAAAATTTTTAAGATCCCCCTTTTGGGGATTGGATATCACTTTAGTTTTTTTCCCAGTAATTTTAATTTTTTTCAGTAGGTAAAAACCTTTAAAAAAAAAATATTCCCTATTTATTTTGGGTTTTTTTTCCCTTTTTTCTTTCAAAAATGCCTTTTTTTTAATTCAATAACAACAATTTTTTTCCCCCGCCAATGTTTATAAAATTTTTTCCCCTTTTTAAATATGGGTTCCCGATGGTTGAATTGTTTATTGATTACCAAAAACCCGAAATGTTTTTTTTTTTTATTGTTGTGCTTTTTTTCCCCAATTTCTTTTTAAAAGTGTGATCCCCCCAACAACAAATTTTGGAAAGGGGAACTTTTTCAAAATATTCAAAACTTTTTTACTATATTTTTTTTTTCCCCGAATTCCATGTGGTAACAAACTTATATTTGACAAAATTTTTTTTTTTTTCATAAATCTAAAAAAATTTAGGGCCCCCCCCTTTTTTAAATGTTTCCCCCATTCTTTTTTTTTTATGATGGATCTTCGGGGGGTTTAAAACAAAAATTTCCCTGTTTAAAAAAGGAAAAAAAAATTTTTGGGGGGAATTTTCCAAAAAGTTTTTTTGGGGAAAATTTTTTTCCCCCCCACTTTGGGGGTACGATGGACTTTTTCCCAAAAAAATTACACTGATTATCCCCCCCACCTTTTTAAATTTTTAAAAAAAAATTTTTCCCCCAAAAATAATTTTTTTTTTCCTGGCAATTGATCCCATGTTCGGTAATCAAAATTTGGGGAAAACAAATTACAACAAAATTTTTTCCCCCTTTTATTATAACCTTTAGGGGTTTTGATAAAGAACACATATTGCAGATAAAAAATAAAATTTCCCCCCCAAAAATTTTTTTTTTTCTTTCACGTTTTGTTTTTTTGAACGTAGTCATAGTCTATATAAAAGACATTCCACATTTCGGGGGGGATAAAGCTTTTCTATCGAGGACATTCCAAATTTTTTTTTGAGCGATAAAATTTCGTTAGAAAGGAAGAGCACTCACAAACCTCCGAGGAAAATTTAAAATAACTCTGGGTCCGGTTTTTAAAGTTGAAAAAGGGAAAACAAGTTTTAAAAAATCCCCATCAAAGAAAAAAATATATATATATATATATATATATTCATATATATCTATAGAATAATTATGGAATTATTTTAAAAAAAAACAACCAAAAAAAAAAAAATTGGGGAGACAAAAAAAACTTTATGAAAAAAAAAAAAACAAAGTTTCCCAAAATGTTTTTTTTAGTCCATATGGAATTCCCAACAGCATTGCCCGGGGGCCCCTTTTGGGTCCGCCCCAAAATTTGTATTTTTTTTCAGTTTCCAAAATTTCCCATTTTTTTTTTTTTCCCTAAAATAAGACTATAACATTAAAATTTTCATATAAAGGGGAAAAAAATTTTTATACCTTTTTAAAATTTTTAAAACCCCCCAAAAAAAAAATATATATATATATATATATATATATATATTTTATATAAATACTTTTTTTTTTTTCATCGAACTCATCAATCTGGGGATTCAAAGCCATACCCACCATCAGGGTTCCCAAAATTTTTTTTTTTTTGTTTTTGGGGTTTTTTTAGGGGAAAAAAAAAAATCACTTTGCTAACACGGCGTTATTGGGAAAAAGGAAAAAAAATAATCCCGTACCACTTGTATTGTCCAAAACCCCCATCAAGAGAAACTTTTTTTCTATAGGGGCAAATAAAAAAAACACTTCGCTAACACGAGGTTTTTTGCGGGAAAAAAGGGGAAAAAAAAAAAACCCTTAAAATTTTTTAAAAATTCCCCCCTCGGCACAAAGGCCCGCTGGTCAACGTGGACTTGGTGACTGCTGTGTGTTCTACAAAAACCCCCTTTTTTTTTGGGGCCCCAAAAAAAATCGGACATCAAAACTTGCAGGTGTGTCTATACGATGGGGGGTCATGAATCCGCCCCATATTTGGGGGTTCCCCCTAGCTCTGAAAAAAAAAAACCCGTAACCCTTTGGTCTTGATGTGTCCGATCGGAAAAACGTTTTGGGGTATTGAAATATCCCGGGAAAGAAATGATTTTTCCCCGCCACTGCCCGCTCACAGGATTTTTCCCAAAGACTGTCTTATGTTCTGTAATTGTTTTGGGAAAACTAAAACCTCTCCGTCGGCAAAAGAGTCGCGGTCAACGGGGCTTGGGTTTCGTCTGTTCTAAACCGATTCGTCTGGGCCAATCAGGGCGGAAATAAATGCTTGAAGGTGACTATAAGGGTGGGAGGTCAAAAACCCCGCTTATATTTGCTTTTTTAAAATTTGAAAAAAAAACCGTGCGCGGGGGTTTTGGGTGTCCCCATCAAATAATTTTGGGTTTTTTTCTGTTACAGAAAAACCTAGATCCAATGAAATAAATTATTTTTTTTTTTTAATGTATTTTTTATAAATGGTTTGTCTTTAATTTTTTTTTATTTTCATTATTTAAAGTTTTTTTTAAAAACTTAAAATATCTAAATAAAATTGTTATCTCCCCCCTGCCTCACGGATTTCCCCCAAGATTTTTTTTTCTTCGCAATTGTTTTTGGGGGAAAAAATTTCCAATAATCAGGGGGGAGATCCTCAGAACTATTTTACTTTTCAAAAATTTTTTTATTTTTATTTGTAAAGCACTATTAATTTTTGGGGGGGCCGCGGCCCCTTTTTTTCTTCTTTAAAAAAAAAAATATGTACCGCAGCCGCCACCCCCTGAACTATATGTACGGGGTGCCGCTCGATATCAAGGGGAATATAATTTTTCCAAAACAATGTTCCTTTTATGGGCGGTCGGCCCCTGCCCGGGCGCCGCGGTCGCCCCCGGGCCCCCCCCGGTCCCGGGAAAATGGGTTTGCTTGGGGGAAATTTTTGTTGATTTTTTTTTGCCCTTTTACGCCTCTTGAAGTTTTTCCGCCAAGGGGGTAATGGGCCCCCCCCAAACCGGGGGTGAAAGATATATTTCCAGATTGCAAACAAAAACATACCTTATCCTTCATATGGGGACCCCCTTTCCCATTATTCATTATCCCACATATCGCATTTCGGTAAACAACAATTTTAATTCTTCCAAGGAATGATATTGAAAATATCTAGGTGCGTGGTTATGAAAATTGTGATCAATCAATATATCAGGGAGTTGACTGATTGATTCATAACAAAATATTTGAAAAATGAGTTTATTTCTCAAAGGTCGAGCGGAAATATGAAAAAATATATTTGGCAGTATAACTGGTAAATCTCTATAGTTCTTCAATAATCCACAGAAGAATGTGATAGTTATGTGCTCTCTGCACGTTTCAAGAGACTGAAACGTACGTTCTCGATACTTTATAGTCCAGAAGCAGGAGTTCAAACAGCTAGCGAAATTTGGGATAAACTGTTGCTTCTTATCACTCTACTTGATACTGGAAGTATATGAGAATGACATAGACTCAATACCGCTGGAATGTTGCATGCTTCGTGAGAATATGAATCGAAACATCTGAATTATCTCTCATAGTCACGAGCCCAATACGCATATATACTGGGTGCTCCATTGTACTCCAGGCAGCCAAGAATGTTGAGAATCATGCCTTCGAGAACAAACTATTTGATACTGGAAGTTTATGAGAACGACATAGACTCAATACCGCTGGAATGTTGCATGATTCGTGAGAATATGAATCAAAAAGCTAAATAATCTCTCATAGTCACGAACCAAATACTCATATATACTGGGTGTTCCATTCTACTCCAGACAACCATGAATGTTGGGAATCATGTACTCGAGAAGAAACTATTCCAAATGAAAATTATTTTATTCAAGGATCCAAAATAGAGATATTGAATTTTTTCACATTGGCCACTCTCTCAAGGTTATAGTTGAATCTTCTTTTTTACAAGCTTTTATTTAACTTGCAAAGTTTGTTTGGGTCGAATCATGCAAGCTGAATCAGAACCTCTTCTAGTCGTATACTAAACGTGAAATTTGGCAGATGTTCATGGTTCCCTGACAATGCAAGATTTAATTTTTATCAGAGAAAAACAAAATGGCGGCGCCAAGATGGCGAATGATCGAATGATGGTCGAAGATTCTGAATTTTTTGTCAAAATTCGTAAAATCATAATGGCGGCTCCAAAATGGCGGACGAACTCTGTGATTATGGTCCGATTTTATTCAAAATTCGTAGGTGGAGGTTTCGAACCCCGAAAACCTCATGAATTTTTTGTCAAAATTCATAAATTTAAGATGACGGCTCCAAGATGGTGGACAAGTTTTGTGATGATGGACCGTTTCTATTCAAAATTGAGGTCGGAGATTTTGAATTTAGTCGAAGATTATCGATTTTTGGACATAATTCATGAATTGAAGATAGCAGCTCCAGGATGGTGAACGAGTTGATCTTCAGATGGTCTCCTCATTGAAGAATTAGATAGCTCAGAACTTATAGGAAAAAGGCCCCATAATGACTGTAGTGGTTCTACCCTTTGTGTCCGTACGCCTATGGTCACTATGGCAACGCGAGTGGGGAGTGCTCGAACCGTTCGGGGATAGTCGTGGTCTGGACTGTGAACTGCGTTATTTTTTTAGTTGTATTTTGCATCTTTAAATTTACCTCTTTTTATTCGTATATTTATGTTTACGAGTATTATAGTTGTAACCAGTACATGAGTGATTCATTGCTAACAACCAATTGCCCTATAAAGAAATCACTACCTGGGATAATACTGGAGTTCAAAGTCTCAAGTGCTTCTAGCCGCACCTATATATGACGATGCTTTACTTGCGTACTTACTAAAAAGCACAAGATAAAATAATTAATAAAAAACCCTTCCATAGACAATCTTTCATTCAAATGCGCAAAAAAGTAAAAAATGATTGCTTTGGATGTGTGACGTAGGTTATTCCGTGAGTTACAGATTCAAAAGTTTGTCGCTTTTGTATTCGAACTGAAAACTTTGCGCGACAAGCTTTTGAATCTATAACTCACGGAATAACCTACGTGACACATCCTAGGCAATAATTTTTCAATTTTAATCGGTTTTTTTATTATTCATTTTTTTCTGAGAAGAATACTCGTGCTCCAAACCATGTTCTGGTTCACCTCCAATTGAAAATCCGACCATTCTGAAAAGGAAATATTATTGCTGTGGAAAATCATTGGATAATAGATAGGATATATGTACCAACGGGGAATGAAAGTTACATTGAGAGTTTGTTATTCCCCACGAACATAAAATAATATTAATTATTACGGAATAATTGAAATAATATTCGCATTTAAAAGCAAACCATGGCATTGTTCCAATAAACGAAAAACGAATGGATGATAACGGGTATCTGCTCAACAAAGTGAGACTAAATTCTGGTGAAATGAATACAATGAACAGAAATCGGGATGGCAGAGAAGAAGTTTGGAAGAAGAATACAAATAACTATTTCTCCATAGTAAATAAGTGAATAATAGGAAGCAATTGAGAGCTATATGTGGTAGTCAATGATCAAATACATACTAATTGAGTAAATTGAGTAAAGTATTTGGGGGAGAAGATTGTGAGTACAATAGAAAAAATCGGAACACAATGTGCCATCTATGTGTGACTGTAACAAGTTACTCAAGAATTCAAACACAAATTCAACACAAAGTCAATCAGAATAATGCAGGATTGCAAATGAGAGTAAAAACAGATATTATAAAACATTGTATGTTCATTCAAAGAGGTAATGTTAATATTACTGATTCATTGATGGGTAGACAGATTTCAAGAATTTCCAAAAAAGTGAGTTTTCTGCCTTTCTCGCACCCATATGAATTTTTTCAGGTCTTCATCAATCTGGAATATATGTTGTGAATTGATTATGTGACTAGCAAAAGAGCTTTTTGTAATAGAAATGCGAAGTTTGAGGTCTGGATGTTTATCTATTATATTCATATGTCCTTCAACTCGAGTTATTATATTTCTTCCACTTTTACTAATGCATTGGGCAAAGCGAGAAGGAACAAGATATAGAGAAGATGAATGAAGGAATTTTATCCCTAGTATTGAAAAATATTTTTGAAATCGTGTGAATTAAAATATGTTCGTTATATTTATTCAACATTTTGCTCAGATCATATGACACTTTATCTGAGTAACTCATCGGATGTATCAAATTGAAAAAGGGGAAGATTCACAGTCAATAGACGGAGAAGGCGAAAAAGAGTGGTTCAATGATTCCACTACATATCAGTGGCTTTCTGTTGGATGATATTATATTCAATATTGGCATATTGTCATCTGACACAGAAATGGTGAAAAGTCTTTTGGCGAGGAATTTTTATGCATTATGAGGTGAGCAAGTAGGTAGGATGTAGATCAGATTAGATTTGTACGGGACTTATGGGCTAGGAGCCACTTCACTGCGAACTTAGCAGATCTATTATGTATGCCCTCATGTTATGTTAGAGTTCCCTGTCTAGGCCCGTCCTTGTTACTAGACGCCATAGGCCAGACGTCCATATAGTGGGGAAAAGAGGTTATGATTTTCCCCCCCAATCGTTGAAAACCTTAGCCTTGTAAGGCGTTGAGGTCTCCTCCTCCCCCTGGCAGAACCCACATGTAGTTGTGTCTGCCAGTCCGATGTCATTCATGTGTTCGTTGAGTCTACAGTGCTCTGTCAGTAGCTAGTTGACCTCTCTGGCGTAGCCTCACCTCACCTCTCTGTGAATTTTGGCGATGATTCCTTGATAAACTCTCTGGCCTCTCTCATGCCCAGTGCTTTGTTTCACCATTCCCGAGATTGATCTTTCCATCAAATACTGATTTGTGTTGTTTGCCGTGCCTTCGATGTGCCACAAAAAGGTTCTGGACCAACTGGGGCACGTCGTTATAGAACCCAAATAAGGGATTATAGACACTAAATTTGTTATCACTGTAGCACCTCAGAATGATATTTTCCCTTGGGCTAATGAATCGGCCTCTTCGTTTTCTCCCTTGTAGCCTGTGTGGCCTGGCACCAAAGCCAGATATAGTCCGTTTTGACTGCCTAGCTTTTTTAGGATTCCCAAGCAGTCACAGACAAGTTTGGAGTTGACTTTCATAGCCGCGTGGCTGTCTGAGTGTATAGAAATGGTATTTTCCTTGGATTTTCACCTCAGTTACTCCTCTGCGCAGTGATGTATTGCTGCAACTTCTGCCTGGAAAATCGTCACATGTTTGCCTGAGCTCAGTGGAAATATGGCTTGGTTGAATATATTCCTGCTCCTAAACCTCCTTTGTATTTTGGGCCCTCTTCGGAGCACACAATTTGTGCATCAATTGGAGCTCCTTCCTACCTTGCCTCTCTGTATGCTATGACTGTTCTGAAGTTTTTCTCGAATCTATACTTGAGAAGCATCTCGTTCGTCCGATGGCTTTCCTATTATGGGGTCGGTTTCCAACTCTTTGCATATATCGTTATAAACTCTGCCTATGGGCACTTGCCCTCTGGCCAATCTGCCGGCAACTGACCTGGCTTCGTCTTTTGTGTATACATGAGGGGATGGTAGGGTCAGCAAGTCTCCTACGGCGTTTGTTGGGTTGGTGACAGTGACAGCCAGACAGGCTTGCCTTTGGATGCCGCTCAGCGTTCGGATCACCCAAGTCAGTATGCTATCTTGGGTCTGATAACCCTGCTTTATAGCCAAATGATCATTTCCGGAGCCCCCACACATTCTTCTGCATACGTTGAGGGCTATCGTGCTTGTTTGAATTATTTTTTGTAGGGGTTGATTCCATGTCAGCACGTGCAATTGGGATATCTACCCCGTGGTGGCTTGAATCGTTTTTTCTGTGAAAGCAACTATTTCGTTTTTTTGGGGGTTTACTGTTAGTTCCTCCTCCTGACAACACTTCTTTATTAAGAACTTTTCCGAAAGCCTCTCTGAGTGATGAGAGGTATCTATCACAGTTTGTTGTTTGAGGAGGGGTGACAAGGTCTTATCTGTCTATGGTCGGCATGAAGGCTCCTCGGACACGTACCAGTTGGCTATGTTATCACATGCTTTTTCCGAGAGAGTGTGATATCTAATACCTTTTCTCTCGTTGCAGTGTTGGTTCACCACCCACGTTAGCCAGTAGTGGCCTATTTGTTAGTATGGAATCTGAAAGTGACTCACCTCTAGCATTTATATCTGTACTTCCCCATAGTGTGTATTTGCATCGCATCCTATGATCAGTTGGAGGTTTAACTTGGCCGCGTATGCGATAACTTCGCCCATTAGCGGTGATGGGCAGACCTCCTCGCCTGAGCGGAGCTCACTATCCAGCTCTTGGCTCCTTTCTCTGTTGGCGTGGACAGGATAGCTGTAACAATATCAGTGCTACAGAGCGCCGGCATTGGCAAGCATTCTACCCTATAATAAATAATAATAATAATAATGTTTATTCATGAATCTTCAAACTGTGTGATATATAATATTTCAACGAATATGAATAAACAGGGTAATCACTGAAGCTGTATTGGGTACAGCTTGTGCGTGATAGATGGTGTGTAGAATTTTATTCACATATAAACATATAAGGTATACATATGGGACTTTATCATATGGATAAAGACGTTATTATAAGATATAGAAAACAGATAAAACGAAACTATAAATATGTAAAATGTAAAAGTTGAATGAATATAAAATATTAATATAAAAACATTGTAAAAGTTAAATGAGAATAAGATATACGTATAATATAAAAAATATGAGTTACGATAATTATAAATGTAAACAAACACTTTCGTTCAAAAGTGTCACATAATGAAAACTGTTGAGCTTATTCAGTACTTGAGAGTGAGTCCTTGTAATTTATTGTTAACTATATCATGTATTATATATCTCTCCGTATGTCGTAACCATTTCTTTATATGACTTTTAAATGAGTTGAAGTTTTCGATGGATTTCAAGTGATCTGGTAGGATGTTATATAACTTTGGACTCGAAAATTCGATACTACGTTGCCTCGCGCTTTTTTCACATTTTGGCACTGAAAATTCTTCTCTCTGTTCCGAGTATGTCTATGTTCGTGTGTTCAATTTTGTTTTTTTGGTAGATGCCATTATGATTTTGAGACAGAAGAGCTGTCTCGGGTCGAAAAGTTGACTTTCTCTATACAGTGTGTCACCTGAGTAGGTTATTTTTATTGTATATAATTCTAATTATCCATTTTTGTAAAGTGACAATGTTATTTAAATGACAGTCATTTAAGCCTCCCCAACCTAGGATCCCGAGAAAGTTGAGACTGTATCAGAGAAAATAAATGGTTTTAAATGAGCTACGTCCAGAATTTCTCTCAAGTATTTGAAACGTGAAAGGTAGCTTCTCAGTTTTTTATAAATGTGTTTTGCCTGGCATGTCTCATCGTAGGTGTCTATCAATAATTATTCCTAGTTATTTCATCGACTTCTTTTCAGGACTTATGGTTTCATGATCAACAACAAGATTACCTAGGTTTGGTAAGTTATTTGCGTATGAGGTGAACGGGAGATATTTTGTCTTTTCCATATTAAGGGTTAGTTCGTTGTATCTGAACCAATCTTTGATTTTTTTGAAATCCAGTTCGGCTTCAGTTTTGAGGGTCTTCCAGTCTTTAGATTGATAGAATATTGCGGTGTCATCAGCGAAACTGAGGACACAACCTTCTATATCCATTGATAATAAACTATTGATGTAAAGGGTGAATAGTAGTGGCCCAAGAACAGTACCTTGTGGCACACCGTATGTGATATTTCTCATTTTGCTAATGGTACCTTCTATACAGACTTGTTGTTGACGGTTTGAGAGGTAAATCTCCAATAATTTGTATGCATTTCCTCTAATCCCGTATATTTGTAGCTTTCTTAACAATTTTTGGTGGCATACTGTGTCAAAGGCTTTAGAGAGGTCAACAAATACACAGAGTGAAGGTTTTTTGAATCAATTGCTTTATATATCTTTGATGTTAATGCACAAATTGCATCTTCAGTTGACTTTCCTTCTCTAAAGCCATACTGACTCCCTGAAATTACATCGTGTTTGTCTAGAAATTTTACAAGCCTCATTTTCAATATTTTTTCAAATATTTTAGCAATATTCGAAATCAGCGAGATTGGACGATAATTTCCGAGTTCTTTTTTATCGCCTTTTTTAAATAAGGGTTTAACAATTGCCATTTTCAATAGTTTGGGGAACAATCCTGTATTGAAACATTTATTGATCAGAAACGTTATTGGAGCAGCGATTTGATTACATATTTCTTTCAATGTTTCTGACCGTATGTTATCTCTTCCCGGTGATTTTTTATTTCTTAGTGTTTTGATTATTTTTATTACTTCAGATTCATCAGTTGGAAAGAGATATATTGTGTTTTTTACATTATTGATTTTTTCTTCAAAATTATTGGGGATATTGATTTTTTCGGCCAAAGTTTTTCCCAAGTCACAGAAATAGTTGTTGAATTCATTTGCTACATCGTTTCTATCAGCAATCATTTCATTTTTTCGGTTTGTTATTTGCTCAATTTTTGTTTCAGTTTTTGCCTTACCACATATTTCATTGACGCATTGCCACAGGTTCTTAGAAGTGTTTTTATTTTTTTCTATTAAACCTCTATAGTAATCCTTTTTTGATTTCCGTAAGAGTCTATTTAATTTATTTTTATATGCTGTATATTCATTTCGGAGTATAATGTTATGTGGATTGATTTGTGACTTTTTGTATAATTTATTTTTGTGGTTGATAGATATAATTAGTCCAGCTGTAATCCATGGTTTTTTAGATTTAATCTTCTTTGCTACTTTCACTAGTTTTGTGTTGTTTTCTATATGTTTGGAAAGAGTATCCATGAATGAATCGGTCATTTTGTCTACATCATACAATTCATACATAGAATTCCATGTTTCTGATGCGAGATCATGTCTGTTACAATATACGATACAAGCAAGAGGTTTTTTCATACCTTCTTTGTATAGTACTTTACCGTGGTTAGTTTTCAGACCCGCAACTCTGCCTACAGGTACCTAGGGTTCTGGTAGGAGGGCCAGGTCTGAACTCTCCTTGTTGAACCTCCCACACATGACTGCGCTGGCTGCCTTTGCATGGTGGAGGTTCACCTGAAGAACCCTGCCCCTGTACTCAATTCTGCGAACTGAGCTGTTCTCCTGCCTTCTCCAAGGATTTTTTCATATCCATGGACGTACCGTTCTCATGTAATGCTTGCCTTTTGGGAGGGCTCACTCCTTGGGGTCTTTTGATTTCTCTTCCTGGATCTCTAGGATCTTTGGAGATGGATCTACGTCCTCCTCTGTCTTTGTACCCTGTTTCGAGTTCCACCTTCCCTTAACTCTGACTTTGATTCTTCCTAGAGAGATATATCTATTTTTTGGAATTTCTCCTGGGATGCGCTATTCATTAAGAAAGCTCAGGTTTGACCTTTGAAGGAGTTTCCTTCTTGCCTTGGTATCTCAATCAGCTGGTTGAATTGTGTTGGTGCACTGAGCGGGGGTGTTTTGTGTATGTGCTTGGTACAGCCTCTTTCGTGCTTTTTCTAGCCACTTTTCCAGTTTCCCTTATCGTTTTGGTGTTTGCTGTGGAGCCTCAGCACCGGGCAGTTCCACCTATTGCTTGTGACTGGGTATGTTCGCCTCCGTCCTACAAGTTTTTTTGAATTTTTTTGGATCCATTTGATTCCCACGAGCAGTTGAGGACTATTGATCCGCCGCGGCAGAGCCCCACATGCTGCGGTGAGGCGTGGTATACAAGGGGGTGCCTTCCACATTCGCTTGGATTTGATCTTTTAGTCGCCTCTCACGACAGGCAGAGCATACTGGAGATATATTCTTCATACCCGATACTTCCAGGGAAGGAGGGTAGGATGTACAAATCTCAGCTCAACATCGGATATTTTCCAGTCTGTTGTTATTCTTTGAAGTGACTCCATCTAGAACGTGTGCATTCCAGCTCCAATATGAAAGCACACATGAAGTCACTCCAAAGAATAGCAACACACTGGATTTTGTTGGAAGACTCACATATCGATGAAGAACAAGCCAATAATATTCTTTGATAAAATGAAAAATAAAAGTTGAATAGGTCTTCTATTCCCTTACAGAGACGTCTGAAATGTTAGGTTAGAAAAGTAATATCTGACATCTGGTCCGTCTGCTCTGGTCAACTTTCACCAGTTACCACAGAACAAAACTTATTGACGATGTTTCTCCTGCATTTCTTCTGCTTGTTTCCGTGAAACGTTGGTGTCACCTTCTGTGATGAATGACAACTTTATTCTATTTTCATTTGTATCTCTTTTAACTTGGATATAAATACAATTTTAATCTGTTTAACATAAATAAACAATTTTTATTTGTTTTGCATACAGAGTGGCTACTTTTTCAATGGGATTGTATTGGTAACTTTTGAACCATAAGAGTTAGAAGGTCGGTCGAATGGAGAAAAAGTTGCATTCATAGAAGCATTGTCAAGCAGTTCAAACAAATCGAGATTATCAGGGCCGGTTATTGAGATATCATAAGGAAAGTAAATTCTGTCATTTTGATTTTTCTTTTTTTTCCACTTTATTTCGGATATTATCAAAAAATGTCACAGGAGTTTTTTATTCGACAGTGAATTATCCTCAATTTGACATAATCAGATTTCGTATCCAACGTTTCGTACGCTCTGGGCCACCCTCAACCTCATTTTTTTCGAAACGGACCTGCATATTTTATGACACTTTTCGGAATAACTTTCAACGCTGAATTCAACGATATATCATACAATGTCATTCAAAGTTGATTTTCAGGTGATTTTGACCCTTATCCAAATTTCTTTGGGTCGGATCTGTATTACATTTAGGTACCTTTAGTTTAATCAACAACATGCAATACATTTCGATAAAAAAATCAACTTACTCATCTCCAACTGAATGGAACGTAACAGTATCAAAGCAAGAAACAAGTAGGTAATAATTATTTACAAATTTCAAGAGGTGAAAAACCTAATTCATAATAATTAAACGAAACTATCATTTAATGAAAGAAAAATCAATTGATTATTCGGAAGTAAATGATGAACATTAATGAAGTAAGTGTTCGAAATGTCCACCATTTTGTAAAATACACTTTGCGGTTCTGGAACCCATACTTCTTATACATTTGCTTATTTCGTCTCCTTGAATACCTTCCAAAACATTCTCAATCTTCTCGCGAAGAATCTCTATTGTCGGGTTCGTAGTATCATAAATTTTATTCTTGAGATATCTCCACAAATAAAAATCCAGCGGATTCAAATCCGGAGATCTGGCAGTCCATGCTACTGGACCTCTTGTTCCAATCCATGAATCGGGAAAAGTTCGATTTAGATAGTCTGTGACTATTCTTGAGTTGTGTGGACAACATCCGTCTTGTTGGAACCATGGACTATTACGCCGATACCGTATAGAAAGATCATCCAACATTTCTCCTATAATTTCTACATATTTTGCTCCGGTTAGGTTGCCGTCAATAAAATAGGGTCCCAGTAATTTACTATTCAACAAACCGCACCATATGTTCGAAGAAAAACGATATTGATGTCTAACTTCATGAATTAAGTGAGGATTTTCTGTGGCATAAAAATGTTTGTTCCTTCGATTGAGCATGCCAGAATTTGTGAATGTCGTTTCGTCTCCCCAAATGATATTGTGTGCAGAATTGTTGTTATTCCGCACCTTCCGTTGAAACCAATTTCAGAATTGCAACCTTCTCTCAGGATCATTGCTATATAGTTTTTGCACGGCTTGGTATTTATAGTCATGGTATCCGTGTCTCTTGAGTATTTTATCAACAGCACTTTTTGATAAATTGCATTCACTGGCCATAGTTCTCGATCCTATTCCTGGATTCATTCGAATTTGGGCCAGAACATTGATGTCATTGATAGGCTCGTTTCGTCGTACGTAAGGACCTCTAGGTTTGATGAATGAATTATGTGCAAGTAACGGTGTAGATAAACGTTGAAACATTTTAATATCTGGTGTTGTTCTTTCAGGATATAATTCACCATACCTTTGTTGTGCTTTGAACGAATTTCTATAAAGTTTCATGTATACTTCGTACATATCTCTCTTCTCTTCATTTGTGTATCTTACCATATCGAATAAGTTAAATTGAAATTACTCAGGAAAGTATTTGATGACAAGTTCTTGTGACGCAATAATGAACGAAGTGACAAATAATATGACATTTCTTGTTATAATCTTTTTTATCCACGGCCTACTACTTGAAAATAATACATTCAATAAACCTAGAGTTGTGTGTATGTGGGAAAAAACAAGTCTTTCAACGATATCAATGATCTGACCCAAATTCAATTGAACCTAGAAGAAAAAACGAGAATTGTGGCCAGTGAATGCAATTTATCAAAAACTACTGTTAATAAAAAAGTCAAGAGAGGCGAATACAATGATTTTAAATTTGAATACCAAGTCTTGCAAAAATTATATCGTATTGATCTCAAAATAAAGTGCGATTCTGTGATTTGTTTTAACGGAACAAATGACAAATCCAACAATAATGATTCCTCGTGAGAAGATTGAGAATGTATTGGAAGGTATTCAAGGAGACGAAATAAGCAAATGTATAAGAAGTATGGGTTCCAGAACCGCAAAGTGCATTTAACAAAATGGTGGACATTTCGAACACTTACTTCATTAATGTTCATCATTTACTTTCGAATAATCATTTGATTTTTCTTTCATTGAATGATAGTTTCGTTTAATTATTATGAATTAGGTTTTTCACCCCTTGAAATTTGTAAATAATTATTACTTGTTTCTTGCTTTGATTCTGTTACGTTCCATTCAGTTGAAGATGAGTAAGTTAATTTTTTTATCGGAATGTATTGCATGTTGTTGATTAAACTAAAGGTACCTAAATGTAATACAGATCCGACCCAAAGAAATTTGGATAAGGGTCAAAATCACCTGGAAATCAACTTTGAATGACATTGTATAATATATCGTTGAATTTAGCGTTGAAAGTTATTCCGAAAAGTGTTATAAGATATACAGGTCCGTATTGAAAAAAATGAGGTTGAGGGTGGCCCAGAGCGTACGAAACGTTGGATACAAAATCTGATTATTTCAGAATGAGGATAATTCACTGTCGAATGAAGAACTATCGTGATACTTCTTGATAATATTCGAAATAAAGTGGGAAAAAAAGAAAAATCAAAATGACAGAATTTACTTTCCTTATGATATCTCAATAACCAGCCCTAATAATCTCGATTTGTTTGAATTGCTTGACAATGCTTCTATGAATGCAACTTTTTCTCCATTTGACCGACCTTCTAACTCTTATGGTTTGAAAGTTACCAATACAATCCCATTAAAAAAGTGGCCACTCTGTATATCGTCAATGAAGATTTCGACCAAAAACTTGAAAAAACCAATAACCAATATACCCACTAACTTTTCAGGCATTCACTAAGATGAATTTCTAGGTTGAAAGCGATCTGTGAAAAACGAATTCATTTGCACGAATTACACAAACATATTTTAATACTTATTGAGATATCTTGCGGCTATATTTCCGAAGTTCCACCACAAACCAGTAGATATAGCGCGTATCGGTCTCCTACACAAGGATGGGGATGAGACTGCTGAATCGATGAAACGAGGTTCAGAAGGAAGACCGAAAGATCAGTAGTAAAGTCGCGAAACGAAAGCCACCTCGAGATACCGGTCTACTGACCAACCAGTCTGACCCAACCAGTATCCATTGGAGCCGACCGATCTCCTGTGTCTAGCAGAGGAGGACGGAAGCCACTTGGAATTGGTTGGAGAGCAATCACCAGGGAGCCCCTTGAAGTCCAACCTCACCTTCACCGAAAGGGAATGAGGACAACTCTTGGCCTTCTTGTTCTTTTCTTTTCTAGGTGCTTCACAAATGATAGAGGCCGTCCAGATGAACCTTCATCACTGTAAGGTAGCAACGGCAATACTTGCAGTTGCTAGGGAGGACTTCGAAGTGGCCCTCAATCGGGAACCATAGATATGACATCAGGCACTACCGCAAGCTATAAAAAAGTCATCACGGGAGGCCAACAGTGAAAGTCCCAAATACTGAGTGAGATAAAATACGAGAATAGCCTGCACTAGACAGCATACCGACCCACTGCCGCCCGAATTCCGAAAAAGCCGTACGCGATATATGAACAGAGCAGACATAGGAATATATTGATGCCCCGTCTCTGTATTTCTCATGAAATAGTTTTGCATTCAAAAAAGCAAGCTGAGTTCTCAACACCTTCATAGTATTCAGGGGGCTCCGTGATAAATAAGCCACTGCATTTTTGCAAAGCTTCCTATTAAGATAAAGTCTATCTCGATCACTCTATTTTTGCAAAGCTTCTTTTCGGAATATTCTAATCCCGTGTCAAAAATAAAGACACACAGCTTTCCTTGCTTGAGAAGTGAGGAGATTGAGGGTTACTACCCCTCTGGAGATCGTTGGCATCCACCGCCGTAAAACTGTATTATGATATTTTTCGTTTGTGAAGCCCTGCGTGTGGGGCCGAGTAGTATAAGAGCTTCATTTTGTACAATCCGTACTATTCCCCGCTTCAACCACCTCACGCTTTGCAAGTCGTGTTGCGGAGGTAACCTGTTGAGCTGAGA
Source organism: Gonioctena quinquepunctata (assembly GCA_018342105.1). Lineage (NCBI taxonomy): Eukaryota > Metazoa > Arthropoda > Insecta > Coleoptera > Chrysomelidae > Gonioctena > Gonioctena quinquepunctata. The sequence continues at coordinate 3,288 of JAFIRS010007020.1, read as the reverse complement.
TCCCTGTTACGAATCCCGTACTGAGAGAAATATACGAGTAGCCTGTGGAAATTTGAACTTGAAGGAAATATTTCTCTAACTGTGAAACAGTAATATCTCCAGCTTTCAGAAAGGAAAGTATATTCTCGAGAAAACACACGTTCAATTGAACGAAAACTTCCAATCAATACTTGTCCTACTGACATTTTATATATACAGAGTATATTTTGCATTGATTTCAACACCTCTCTGTTATGTTCATTAATTTAATTTATATGTTTTATCATTTATACTGTGAAATCCTGAGGATGTTTTGTTGTCAACGATATGAGACTTTGTCGTGAGCAATCATTGATGTCGGTTTTGTAGGGGAACCACAAATAAAGTGTTGAAAGATAAAGTCTTTGAGTATATAGCATATTTGGCGACGAAAACAGTTCGAGCCTTCGATACCAAGAAATATAAATCGAATATGTCAAAAATTGTGTTTATCAAAAACGTGTGAGTCAGAAATGTCAGTATAGGGTCATTAGGAATGTTGCCTCTAGTCGGACAAAATGAGCGATCCTAAGTTCTTAAGAACCTTTCGATCGGATCAGATAAATGAAAATTGGATAACCAATGGTTTCTCTCCTCCAATATGATTGGATATGTTCAGAAGGGTATTAGATAGAATCACGTTGATTGATCACCGCTGTGAGAAGCCAAATAAAAATGGGACACGAGAGAAGATGCCAAGCAAATTCCAAAACATCCTTGGTCAACCGGAAGTGTTGCTGTCATCGAAGGTATTCCTTACATTGATAATGCCTCCAAGTGTTGTGCATACATTGGAGTCAAATTTTCAAAGCTTTTATCCCAATGTCATATTGGACTACGTCTTAGAATTTACAATAATTCTGGAATTGTAGAACGATTTTCCAGAATGGAGGAGGCAATGTGTATTGTGGAGGAGGCAGTGTGTATTGTGTAAACCTAGAGGCAATAAGTGAAAGTATCTTTCATTTCTCTTTGAGACAACAGGAAAGTGCCTCATCAGAATGCGGTGCGTCAAGAATCCGGTTTGGTTTTTCCTCGAATTGGATTCCTGGGACTATACAATATAATTTTTCCAATATATCATCCGATTTTTGATTGACCAACGGAAATATCTCGCATTCTAGGGAATTCAACTCCAACCCAACTCCATCTGGAATAGAAAAAATGGCAAGTGAATTCACAATTTAGGATTCCGTTATTTTTTCTAGTGCAACAAAATAACTTGGGAATTGTATCCTAAATTTTTTTCAATGGTGTTCCCGAATGGATCGTATTCAAAGTATTTCTGGAACTAAATGATGGAAGATTTCCCGCATATTCAGTTAACATAGTCATTAATGTAAGCCCATTGTGACCCTGAAATGAATATTCTCCAGCTGATCTCAACCACATACTATTCTTATGCTCAAACATCAACAAACATCACCCTGAATTTATGGGTAATTTACTTTTCATAGATACTCCCAACAAATATCACAACCTTGCTAGGCATTTTCAATGGAACAATCGATAATATAATACTAACATCAATAATAAAATATGAAATATCAATATAGTTAATTATGATATAATATCCAAGGTGATAATATCAAAGATGAAAATTAAATTCCAACAATCTGTGATGAAGTAGACTCTGATTCGATGCCGAAAGGAAGGAAGAAAAAAACATGATAGTTTAACCAAAGAAACAGCTCTGATGTCACAAAAAATTGTTTCGGAAAATTTCAAGAGAAAACCCGTGTTTGACAATGTTTTTCTATTTAGCGACGACAAAAACCATTTAGCCGTACTACCTATGTAAAATTTTATAAAAAAAATATTAATTTTGAATGTGGGATTCAAAAGAGTCTCTGCTTTATGTTTCTAATTTTCAATGAATTAATATAACAGACGTTTGTATAAAGTTCTTTTGATTTTTCAGCTTTGTTAATTTGATCTTGTAATATTATTTGAAGGTTCTTTGTTTTTTTTCTCGTGAGGACATTCTACTCAACTTTTTAATGAAATGTTTTCATTAATTTTTCATATGCTGAATGATCCAAAAATATCATTAATGATCAGAAAATATAAATATCTTTCGGAATTGGCATCTCTGATAATATTAATTTTCCGAAGATTTAATCTGCTGCTTTCAGAAATGCTCACATGAAGCTATTTAAAAAATAGTATAATTATTTTTCCAAGTTACTATAAAAATCCTATTCCGTCGATTTCGTGTCCTCTAGCAACATTTGACGTGAATTCAACTATGCATCGAATGATTTCCAATCCCATTTCAAACATCAACGGACGTTGCTGATGATTTGAACTGATTGAGACAGCAACTGCAAAGAACAAACCCCATTTCGCCATTTCACGCTACATTTGTTACAAAGGCAAAATAAATCAACATAGCAACACCACATTTCGTACTTCTACCGAAACGTTGATGTTAAACGTTATTAATGATCACGGAGATTGATGTTTCCACCATGAAATGAGAGAAACTAATCTATGGATGCTGACTCCGGAAATGAACTTGCTATCTCGTATTAATCGCGTATTGATTGATGCCCGGTGTGGGAGTGACACGATTCATGTAATGGATAATTTTGGAGAAGGTATTTTGATATGATGGTATTTACCAGGCGAAAAAAGGTTCAATAACTTCTAGCTCTTATTCGAGGCGATATTGGAAATACGTTCCTCCATATCCATACTTACTCTCTCAATAAAAATATTCCGGGTACCAGATGACGAATGAAATCCTGCTGCGGTCGAACAAATTATTCAGAACGCTCTTCTGGCGCGGTTTCTTCCTCACATCAGGATTTAAATCCTGAGTGAAGATTCGTCATGATGAGTTTTAGGCTGTTTCTTGTAGGATAAGTGTTCCAAGGCGTGTTCTATCATGTTACGGCCTCATACGATCAAAAAAGTTCAACCAATCAATAATTTGTCTCCAGGAGCGTCAAGAACCTTTCTTATTTACGTTTTTTGCTTACAATCTGGGTGGAATCACCAGCGAGCGCCATCACTTGATTGGGATCTGAACCCAACTCAGCAAGGGTCCGAATATTCTAGTCCTAGGTGATATTTCTGGCCATCGCAATATTAAACATATCACGTCTGGGACCACCAATTAAAGGCATCTCACTTGTAGCCGATATGGTATTCCACAAAACAATACCTACGGTCTCTATGGCATGGGTATTCTCATTAGGAATGCTGAACTATGTATGAGTGCCCATATTTTCTATATGACTTGATTCATAGACAAAATGGAGAACT
>JAFIRS010007019.1:0-29158 GCA_018342105.1 Gonioctena quinquepunctata | reverse complement strand
TTAAAACTTTGAATTTTACCAATTTTCACCCTTCTTCCTTTTTTATTTTGAGTCCTCTATGGGATGTAACCTAAAATTTCAATGTTTTTTCTCCTAACAAAAATTTTATAGAAACCAGACTAAAAATAGAAAATAAGAAAAAAAAAAATTATTTTAAATAAAATACATATTTTTCTTATTTTCTATTTTTTTAGTCTGGTTTTCCATAAATGCGTGTTTTTAGTTTTTTTAAACTATTATTTATTTCCTACTTTTTAGTGTGGTTTATTTATAAAAAGCGTGTTTTTTTAGTTTTTTTTAAACTATTATTTTTATTATTTTTTGCAAATTAAAAAATGGAATGATCTTATCAAATTAGGTAATCATAATCTCCGACCCCAAAATCCCCCACATACCAATTTTGAATAGAATCAGACCATAATCACAAAACTCGACCGCCATTTTAAAGCCGCCATCTTGTATTTTTCAATTTTTACAAAAGAATCAAAATATTCGACCCCAAAAACCCCCACATACCAATTTTGAATAGAATCAGACCATAATCACTAAACACGTCCACCATTTTGGAGCCGCCAGCTTGATTTTTTCAATTTTGACAAAAGAATCATAATCTCCGACCATGCGAACCCTCAGATACCAATTTTGAAGCGAATCGGACCATAAACACAAAACTCGTCCGCCATATTGGAGCCGCCATTTTGTTTTTTTTTTCACACAAAAATTTCTTAATGCAGTCACCGGAATTATGTACACCTGCCAAATTTCAAATCATTCATACGTCTGGAAGTGGGTCAAAATCGCGCCCATAGGAGTCGGTTACAAACAACCATACAAGTGAAGCTAATATAAAGCGTGTAAAATATGGAATAACAAAAATAATAAGTTCAAGAAACACTCAACTATTTCGCTGAAAACCAAAATACTTGCAGGCTCTGGTCAAATCGAAACGTTACTGTTGCACCAAGCCGATCTAATAAAAGAATACCTACATAAATTCGGGAGTGAAGCACAAGAGTTTTGAAACATTTTGCAAACGTCTCGGACAGAAACAAACTACCATCTATAAGCAACACAAAATACATTAAAAATTTTCGACCGGTATCCGCAGTTAACACACAAAAAGGTCCCGCGTATTTAACCGGTTCCCGTTGTACGATCATGAAATTATTTTACGTAGATATCCGGTTCCCGCAGTGAAAAGTTGCAACATTTGTCTAATTAAGAAGAATGCATTCGATGACTCGGCAAATTCAGGGGCTGTTAAAAAATTATTCATGGAATACACGGAACATTTTAATAGACTCGAGGAATCATTACATTTCTTGAATGGAAGAATGTTAAAACGGACTCATCGAGGAGACAAACTTCATAAGCTTGAGTGATATTTTGCACTGACTATTCAAAAATCCAGGTTTTAACTTGAAAATTAGGACTTTTTGCTAAAATTTGTCTAAATTCCCTGATATTCAGACACTCGGAAAAATATACATTTTTTCTTAAGTCGAAATACACATTTTAGAATACAATAGTTATAATAATTTTCAAGAAATAGTATTACTTAGTTCATTAAATTGGGTTCTGGTTTAAATTTTGACTCCATTGAAAATTGGAAATAACATTATTTTATACTCACCCAACATACATTTTCAACTGTGGCTTTATGGGAACATTATTGCTTTGTAGGTGAGATGTGTGATTGTACAAATACTTGAAGAAATTCATTGAGTTTTCAGGACTTTCGCAAATCTTTTATTGCCATTCTGAAATCAAGAAACAAATTGGTATATCTTGAAACCTATGAAAACCAGATTGTCACTCATGTATCTATCAAATTAAAGATAGCTAGATAAAATTCTGCATTTTGACAGCCTGATTAAAAAAAAAATTAAATGACAAGTTAAAAAATAGAAATGTCAAGTCTTTATTCAAGACTGAAAACTGAATCCATAATAAAATAGTCGATTCAAAGCAAAACAACTTCAAAGTGTCCCACCTATGACTTAATACTCTGGTGTTTTAACTTTTCAAGTGACTCAGCTGAAGGTTAAGTATTTGATTTGACAAGTTAGTTGATTCAATCTTAAAATTAAAAATTTTTTGTTTTCTACTTTAATTTTGATTGAAAAAATAAAATTAAACACATAGGAAATCATGAAGGAATATTTTCAATTACAAAACCATGTTCATTCACATTTTGTTGTTGATTAGCACTAGAAAATAAGCCCTTCATCACATAATGATTATTACGATGTAACCACATTTCATATTTCGTTAATACTAGGAAATAGAATTAAGGTAATTCCCCACGAGACAGTTGAATTAGGAAATTATTTTCACGGAATCGAAAAAATTTCAAAGGACTTTTCGATTTGAGCAAAAATTTTTTTGAAGGGGCACTTGCCCTCCCAATCGACTCTAGAAAATGTCTTCGTTATAGAAAGTCGCGACTCAAAATTGATGTCCCGAAAAGCAGCAAAAAAATATTTTCAGACACCCCCCCTCCCCCCCACTAGAAATCATACATCATGGGAAAAAATTATTGTTTTCGATAAACTTCAATGGACTTTTTGGTAGTACTCTTTTTGAACTTTTTTTTTTTGGGAAGGGGGTATTTTAAAATCGATAGGGTCAACTAGGAGTTTTTTTTCCGTTCAGACCCTCAAATGGTCCCCTGCTTTCTTTAAAAAGTCCCTGGCACAATTCGCATTTCTCTACGACCCCCTTTAGGCTGTAGCCCCTTGGACTATTTTGAATAACAGAGTAGTTTTGATTATATCTGTCAAACTAGATGGTCAATCACTTTGATTTTTCACAATATCTGTGATATCCTGCTCTAAGCTCCCTCGTTTTTCATAAACCTCTTAATTTTAGTACTAACGTGAGAATAATAATGTGCGAATGGTAGAATTAATAATGCGCTTCCCGTGGACTATTTTTGAATACGAGAGTAGTTTTGATTATATCCGTCAAACTGATGGTCAATCATTGATTTTTTTCACAATATCTGTGATATCCTGCTCTAGCTCCTCCTCGTTTTTCATAAACTTCTTAATTTTAATACTACGTAGAATCAATAATGTGCTGTTTGCTATGCATGGTCCTATGTTACGTGTTAATCGAGTCAACTTCAATTATATATATCTCGGTTCGGAGGTGTTGTTCACATGTTAAAACAATACGTATGCCAAATTTTAATAATTTCCTAATTCAACTGTTCCATATGGTAGCTACCTTAAATGAAGTAAATAGATTAATTCAATTGAATGCTCTAGGTCAAAATACGAGCAGTCATTTTGACCTACCACATGGGATGAAAGATGTATGCACTGAAAGTATGAGTCAGATAAATACACTAGGGTTGGATGGTCTGCTGTCTCTACCGAATGGGCCCCGAGTTACAAGTTACAGTTTAGAAATGTGTATGCTGAAACTTGAGACATGGAGCTCATTCGACACGATAAAACGTATTTTTGAATTTCAATATCAAATCACTGTATGTAGTGAGCTAAAATTCACAGATCATATTTCCATTTTGACAGGAGCTGTGTGCATTTATCAGTATAAAACGCAAAAGACATTTATCACTATAAAACTGATTTGATTGGTTGTTTGTCTCTGTGATGAGAAAATAAGTCATTAAAAAATCTTTAAATTAAGGTTTTGTGTTTCCATGCCTCAGAAGATAATTTTTATTTGAAAATTTAATTGTTGAGACAAAAGCATTCAGTAGACTTGAATAAACTTTTTAGCATTTCCATTTAGGTTCTGCAATTTTTGCACTGATGATTGTTTAAGCCAATAATGTATGAAATTTCAATATCAGTAGAAAGTTAGTGAGGTTCAAGACATCAATCATATTCCTGTTCTCTTTTCATGAGAACCAAATGCCACCATGATACATTATCTTTTTTCGATATTTCGTTCGAAGCAGTCATTATATCTTTTGCAACTAAATTTTGTTTATAGGCGCAGCCCTATCCTCAGGTTCCTCATTTTGTGGAAATCATGATGACAGCTGTCCCACATGCACTTAAAATACATCATCAGCAAAAACAAAATAAAATTTATAAAACCAAATTAAAAAAAAAACAGCTAGATCTTACCATATACTGGCCGATTCTGTGTAACCTAGGACTGCATTACAATTCAAGCTTGTGCATGTGGCGATTTCCATTTCGTAATTCTGGACCACCAGGTGTCTCTCGATTCTGGCTCTTCAATGTTGCTGATAGTTTCTAGCCTTTTCTAGATCTTGCACTCACCACACCCCTTCAAGATAAAACGCCTATTTTGGGTTGCTCAACAGACTGTCCAGTAACGCGAAACAGTATAAGTAATATAGACCGTGTGAGCAGTAGAGACTTTTCTGAGTTTTTCAGCATCATAACTTATAATGTCATAATTCTAAATGGTGAAAATAGTAAAATGTATCATCTGATCATAAAGTAATCATATAATTGATTTATCATTCGTCATGAAGTTGCAGGTAGAAAAAGTACAAAAGCATAACAACAATATATAAAGTAAGAACAGTACAAAAGCATAACAACAATTATCAAGTAATTATGACAAGGTGGTGGGTATCTTAACAAAAATTTCCCAAAAAATGGTTCCCACCTTTTAACTGTGTTTATACTAATGTCAATAAAAAACATATTTAGGTGCATTTATGATATGCTGTTTTGCCATTCAAGTAAATTTCAGTAAGGATTCTTTCATATAATTATATATGCATCTCATGTTTTATATATTCACCTTTTTTTATCATGTATTTAATGTCGGCCTAATTCTGCAACTAGGGCTTAATGACACGATGCCGGTGAGCACACTTCCCCAACCGAAAATTTTGACGAATCCTCTAGTGTCTCCAACCAGAGGTAGGGTTCTTTCACGAAGCTCAACTTTATGAACTTGGGACGCCATCTTACGTCCCTCAAGGGCGGCATATGTCTCGATATATCTCGTGCTCATTGACATATAGCCCAGCTGCGAATATGTTACTATGCTGCAGTTGTATGGGGCCCAATAACGCAAACGTTCCTTAGCAGGCAGTGGTCACCCATTCAAGTACTAATCCGGCCCAGCGAGCTTGACTTGAGATATCGATAAGACTCGCTTAACCTGACATATATTCATATTATGTTCGAATATATGGGCAGTGAAAATTAAAGGCAAGACCTAAACAAATAACACTTTTATTTCGACATCCTCTTGTCAGTTGTTTCTTAAAAAGCGGGAGAGACATATATGAAGGGTGTGAACATAACAAAACTAACAACAGACACTTTCTCAACTCAGCAGTTAAGTACTTTGTCACTTCAATCACTGTGATGTTGTCTACAGTCCTTGTATTGATAGTATTGACACTAGAAGGATCCAGAAAACACAAAACTCATGTTTGAGACTGATATATGGGATTAGGCGACCACAGCGTCTTTCGCATGAATTGAGGGACACTGGATGACTAAGTATGTTCAATTGTCATAGACATCATATGGCATGCTTTCTCTATAAAATTTTGAAAGGAAAAGTACTGGATTTCTTATACCGGAGAGTTACATTCAGAACTGATATACATAATCAGAATTTGAGGCGTAGAAATATGCTAATGATTTAGACAGTCTTTCTCATATAATGTCTCTCACTTTTTGGCGATATAATGGATGTTCCAAATTTCCCCTTATAACATTGTGCATTCAAAAGTTGGTACAAACGATTTCTATTTACTCGACAATGATTGATATCACATATCATTTATTTGTGTATGTTCTTATTATAATAAATAAAATATAATTATAAACATCTCTTGATCTAGATAGAAATTATAAATATCTCTAATCATTTTCTTTCACTTTGGCGAAGTCTACTTAGTTAGGATTATTTTATGTATTCTTGAGGAAACTGTGGAAGAATCACCCACTCGTCCTAACAGTTCTCCTATTATTTACCAGTCTGCATTTTTTCGTTGTATCTTATGTAACATGTATCGCTGGTGAATAATAAATGTATCATTATTAATATCCCTAACAATTTACATGTGTATCAACTACTGTTAGTAACATTTCTTTTTCAACATTATGATAAATTAATGTTTTGAGAGAAATCAATAGAAAATAATGTGTTCACGTTAAGCATTTAGTATTACGACAATTATGTTATGGCAATTTAAATTTTGTCAATAAACATCATTTTCTATTATTTTTTAAGTTATGGTTATTCTCAATTTCTAGATCCAATCTTTCCCCTATATGTATAGTTCTCCATAACAATCTAAAAAACATAAAAGTGAGAAGTGTGCTTGATATAGATAGCAAATGCATCAAAGGTTGCAAATAAACAAGTTTTTATCTATGTAAGAGATTAGTATTATACTATACTTCAATCGTCTTTCCTATGGTACACAGTACAAAGCTGGAAATCCTAATTCGTGGGTCTTTGACCCAACAGATGTACCCAAAAGTTGTAATGTACACAGCGTATGTGTCATGGCAACAGCTTTAATAGAAATTCTAAAAAGTCCTTTACTGTATTAAAGTGTAAATAAAATTATAGTTTGAAAAAAACTAAAAAAAACACGCATGTATGGCAATGAGGACTAAAAAGTTGAAAATAATAAGAATAAAGTCATTGACCAAAAAAATTTATTTTATGTAAAAAAGCGTGAGGTGCTTGATATCAATTATCTTAATATCATTATGAAAAGTGATTGATAAGCACCCCAGCCTTTTTTTACATAAAAGAAAATAATTTTTGCACAATGACTTTATTCTTATTGTTTTCAACTTTTTAGTCCTTATTGCCATATATGCGCGATTTTTTTGTTTTTTCAAACTATAATTTTATTTTTAATTTTTTAGTCCATATTGCTACAGAAGACTAAAAAAGACTACGGGAGAAAAACTCTTCGATTGATTCATCCACATGAGATGGAAATTATTAATAACAAAGTTTTGGGGAATATGCATTCGCCATATCTTTCAATCAATCAGTCAATCAAAATATACTTTATTGTCTAAGATAGTTACTTGTGGACAAAGCTTTGTGAAAGTGACATAAACAAAACAAATACATAATTAATACATTAAACAACAAAATTAAATACATATACGCTATATAAACTACATTCAGTAGTCAGAAGAATTACAATATAATAACAAAATAAAAAGAAATGGGTGTGTCATACATAATGATCTAACTAAGGTTGTCACTATAGAATTCCTGTAGGTTGTAATATGCCTTTTTGAGAAGGATATTCTTAATTGAATTTCGAAATAGTGCGAGATTTACTGTGTTCTTGAGAAGGCCAGGCCAGGTAGGTGGTTATAAATCTTCCTACTCTCGAATATAAGACAATTTTTTGTCAAGGATGATGTTGGTATGGGCGTACTAATATTATTGTGTTGACGGGTAATACAACACGGTCTATTATTTGGCTCTTTTGATTTCGTTTTATGTGCTTAACACTGTTTCGAGAATAAATATATAGGTTAGCGTTAAAATTCGATGTTCAATAAAAAGAGGCTTACAATGAACCGTTGAACGACATTTATAAAAGTACCTCAATGCTCTCTTTTGAAGTACAAATATTGAGTTCATCAACTGGTTAGAGCAGGAACCCCAGAAGGAGATGCCATATCTTATGTGAGATTCAACAAGTGAGAAGTACGCTATTTTGCTTGAATTGAGGCCAAGTTCATTGGTAATGACTCAAACAGCATAACAGCCTGATGCAATGTTTTACTAAGTTTTTTTACGTGCGCTTCAAATTTCAATTTGTCATCTAGGTATAAACCTAGAAATTTGGTGTGGGGTTGGCTAGTTACCCTCTGATTGTCTAAAGCTAGGTAATCAAAGTTGAATTTGAAGGTTAGTATGCTTGTTTTCTCAATGTTGAAGCACAGCAAGTTGGAGTCACACCATCGTTTAACTTTCTCCAAATCAGAAGTGATATTTTCTTTCAAGAGTTCAACATTTTTTCCGTGCCACATTATTGTGGTATCGTCTGCAAACATGGTGAATTTTCCGGAAATGTTTATATTACCAAGATCATTTAAATAAATAAGAAAAAGAATTGGTCCCAATACCGAGCCCTGGGGAACACCATAATCAATAATTGAGGGGTTCGACAAATTATTATTACATTTTACCATCTGAATTCGGTTAGAGAGATACGATTTTAGCCAGTTATAAGCTACACCTCTGATTCCGAAGCAATCCAGCTTCTGGAGCAGTATTCCGTGAGTTACACAATCGAATGCTTTGGAAAAATCACAAAACACCGCTCCAACAGCTTCACCGGTATTCAATTCTGTGTAAACTACCTTCAACAGGTTGAAAATAGCATCATCGGTGCTTTTATTAGATTGGAACCCAAATTGAGAGGACGAAAATATATTATGTCGATTTAAGAATGATACTAGTCTTTCCTTAACTAGCTTCTCAATTATTTTCGAGAGGATTGACAGTAATGCGATTGGTCTAAAGTTCGAGGGTTCTTCGAGTTGACCACCTTTATGCAGTGGAATTATAATAGCAGTTTTTAAGCAAGTAGGGAATTCACCTGTCATAAATGAAATGTTAATTGCTTCGACTAATACATGCAACACCTCATCTGGCAAATTTTGTAATATTTTCACCGATATTTCATCCAACCCACAAGATTTTTTATTTTTCATTTGGTTAAAGATCGATTTGAGTTTGTCAATGTCAGTGTTATATAAGTAAAAGCTATCTGATATGGATATATATTTGAGATAATGTAAGGGGTCAGTCATTGGTACTATGTCTAGGGTCAGTTTTTTAGCTACTGTACAATAAAATTCATTAAGTTTGTTTGGTTCAATGTTCATATGGGAGGGGAGATGAGTACTTTTGCCCCTTAGGTTGTTTATTATAGACCAGTTTTCGCACATTTTGTTTTTTGCATTCTCTATTCTGTGTTTGTAGTAGTTTTCCTTAGCAGCTTTTATTACGACTTTGTAGGTGCGTCTGTAATTATAGAAGTAGAGTAAAAACCACTCATTAGTGGTGTGCTTTCTTATTATGTTCAATGACCTAAGGTTTGCAGCCGATTTTTTTTATTGCTAGGGATATCCATGTTTTTTTTTATTTTTTCCTTTGTCCTTTATTTTCTGTAGAGGAAAACAATTTTGAAAGGCAAGCAGAAGAGTTTTGTGAAATGCATTGAAGGGTTCAGGGGAATTCAGAACTGGCACCCAGTTTATTGTAGAAGATAGTTCCTTAAATTTGTCAAAATTCACTCTACTGAAGATTCTGCCAAACCTGTGCCTCTTTTTCTTCGGGATCTCATTTATTAGGAAGGAGGTGTAGATTGCCTCACGGTCAGAGAATCCTGCATGAATGACAGTGCAATCAATACTTTTACTATCAAGGTTGGAACAGACATAGTCTATGACAGTTGATGAGTGTGAAGAGATTCGAGTAGGATTTGATACATGCATAGTCTGATTGAAAGAAGTTAACAGATTTTTCAGAGTGAATGAAACTGGGGATTGCTCATTCGAGAAATCTATATTGAGATCCCCGGCTATAATTAATTTCGAGTTGATGGGTAATTGTGTAAGAATAGATTCAAATTTTTTTAAGAATATGTTCAAATCTGAGTTTGGAGTCCTATACATGCAGATTATATATAGATTATTGGCCCTATTGTATACCAAGGAAACTCGAAAGTATGCTCTACAATTAAATTATCATAATTAGTGATATTTTCCAATACGAATGTATTGGAGAAGTTATTATTTATTAATATCAGAGTTCCACCATTGTTTAAAGTTTTTCTGCAGTATTTTGAAGCTATAGTGTAGTTAGGAACATAATAGGGTTCATTTTCTTTAAGCCAGTGCTCTGTTATTAGAATTAATTCGGGTAATTCCTGATTTTCAATTAATACGAGGAGTTCATCAGTTTTATAGCGAATAGATTGAATATTTAATAAGAGCATAGATAATTTTTGACGGCAATTCTTTGGAGTTATAGATGAGTTGGGTAAGGATGTCAATCGCCTAAAAAAGGGATTTCCGCAATGGGGGCATGAGTAGAGCAAGTCTGGTTGGATTCATATGTCATTACTCCTATCACTTTGATTGTTTTCAAAACAACTTGTCTTTTTGAATTGGATATAATTTTTTTTACCTTTTGGATTATCTCGAATTTGGAGCCTTTTTCCATATCATCGGTGAGTAGTACAAGAGATGAGTTAACATTGTATGTCTTGAATCTAGTTACTTTATTTAATATTTTCCTATTTATGACTTTTTCACCAACTCCGATGGGGCATTCAAAGGTTTTCTTATTAAATTATGTCCCTCACTACTCTCTAGAACCATCTATTGAATTCGTTTTTATATAAGTATATTTCCATACGCAATTTGTCCCATTCTTTGTTACTCTATGGGTTTTCCGGTTTACACCGTTTAATACATAAATGAATGAATATTTTGTAACTTAATAACTGACTGACTAATAAATGTTAGCTTACTTACCTATTTGTGATATAAAGTCTGGTGGGAATTTTAAAATTGTCAGGAAAGGATACTCCAGCATATCGAAATTTTCTTGATGTATTTTAGAAGGCAGTACTATGTTGTTCCTCATGAAACATCCACTGGGTTGTCCTCCCGATTTGTCACTTCCAGTCAAGCTATTTCCTGGCAAAATATTATTGGTAAATACAAGGTTGAATATCGCATAATTTATTTATAGTAAAGAGTTATTCAGAATATAGTATCTAATAGTTCTTTGAGGTTTGAAAGGTAATGAAGAAAACAGAAAATCTTAGAATGAGTGATTTTAACAAAAAAAGCTTTGGTGAAAAAAAAACAGCGATTTTATTGTTCTTTTGGGCATGCACCACTCAAAATGCAGTTAATTCTGAATATTGCAGATACATTTTGGTATGAAAAATACACCAAATGCCTGAAAGAAATGTTTTGTTAGAGAAACATTATCTGAAGAAAGTTTTGTTTGTTGAGCAATTTTGATAGTGACTTTTACAACAATGTCTTGTGATTTGGGTCAGACATGTTTAAAATAACTCTTCTACTAGGTGGTTTTTTTTTAATGACTGACTTGTAATCAATGTTTCCCATGTACTTGGTTCAAACTCATCAACAGAATCAGACAAATAACAGTGAAAGCTTTTATACTAATGTTAAATAATCATAGAACTTTCAGTATATTTTTTAAAGTTACCGACATCCATTTATTAACGTTAGACATGTAGATGCAACAATTATGCAAGCATCTCATACTCACTTTTTCTAAAGAATCCTAAGACTAGAAATAATACCAAACAAAAATGTATTTTTGACCTGAACAGTTTTAAAACTTCATATGCTACATTTTGTTAAAACAATTCTATAACTTCATTGGAAATACGAAATGGGTTTTAGAAAACAAATCATCGAGAAAATGCAAAGTTACAATTTCGTTCCATATATGATGTGGAAAATGAACATCCCAATATGCAATAAACCAACTTCTTTTGAGATATAGAAGTTTTCAAAAACCATTCAGTATTTTAATTTGTATGATCCCTAGTTTATAGTACAGTTTATATACAATTTGTCTTGAATTTTTTCAGATTTGTCCAATAAAGCATGTTTTTGGGGTCAAAACTTAGGTTTCACCCAGTAACTAACTAGGATAAACAAATAATAACCGATAATGTATTTATTTATTCTTCTTGGTGGAAATTTAAAGATCTTAATTAGGGGTACTGGGTGAACCATATTGCGGTTTTTCTGAACAAATCTCAAAATTTTAAGACAACTGTTATGGGGAAAATGTTATTGAATCCTTGGTAAAAATCAACAAGAAGGTTCCTCAAAATGAGTTGTTCATTGAAATTAAAAAGGAAGAAACAGTTTTTTGAGATTTTACATAATTAGATGTTTTTTCTAATTCTAAGCATTTTTTTCATAATAATATTTTTGTTATTTTCAAAAGTAAAAGCACATATTTTTAGATATTTTTGTGAATTTGATGGTTACACTTCAGGTTTTAGATGATGCACCAACTTACAACAAGAAATGTATAAAAATTGTTTCCTATATGATGCAACATTTTTCAACTTCACTCTATATTGTGATATGTTCACTTGATCAGATAATTGAAAATTTATCGAATCTCTTTGAAAATCGATACTGGTGAGGTTCTTTCTTATTTATTCTCATACTGCTTTCATTATACTGTCACCTTGATCTTTTGTATTAAAAACTCAACAAGTGTTAACAGGTCAACTCTTGTAAAATTCGAATAAATAAATATTTGTATAAAGTTGATGGGCAAGTGAAAAAAAAACAAAATAACACCGAAATAATGTTATGGATTTATCAGTACCTAACCAGAGGCGTTATTTGATTAGTCCCTTACATTTATTCGTCATTTTTTCTTGACCTAGAGTGGGAAGCAAGACTTTAGGATCTCACTGTGAATATAGAACCTATATCAACTTGATGTAAGCATCACCACTAAAAGTATGTTAATACCATTCTTTCTCTAAATAGCATAGAATCATAAAACTATTAAAGGGCATAAATGCCACACAATGTTTATTTTTCGTTTTATCATGAATCACAATTTATATCTAATAACCTTAAACTTGTGATAATGACTTATTTATGACAACTGCAACCCATTACTCATATGTACTACTCTTTTCTCAACATAGTTTTTATATTTGATAACCTGGTCAAAAAATCTTACGAACTCGCATCATATCGACAATCCTACCCACCATATCAAAACTGTTTGAAAACCTTCAATTAAAATGTTTAGCACGACTTGTGGGAGATAGACAGCTTATTATTTGTCATCAGTTCAGATTCCAAAACAAACATAATTATGGTGTTACAAGTACATCGAGTAGTCAATTTATTTCATCAAGTCCTTATTTTATTTCATGAAGGGTATCGTGTTGTACCCATTTCGTCCCTTATCCTGCCTATATGATGTTCTTTCAAGAACCTCAAAACATGTTTGGCTCCCACAATGTTCCCACGAACATTACATGTCAACCTTTCGTGGAGCCAAAATGATCATTATCTATCATAGTACTAGAGAAGCAGCTGAAATTTTCAATAGAAGTCTAGGTATTTACATTTTACTAGTGGCAAATATATGTATTTTTTAAGGAAGTAGCCACATTCGCGAATGACACCACCATTTTTTCCACACATGCCAATCCAAATATTGCCTCAAAAAATCCTCAAGAGGAATTGGATAAATTAGGAATACGATTGAAAAAAAGGGAGAGACATGTATTAGAGACTGGGCATGAAATCAGAGTTCAATCTAAACAATAAATTATTACTTTATAAAGCCATCATCAAACCAATATGGACTTAAGCATTCAACTGTGGGGGACAGCAAAGAACCCCAATATCGAAATATTGCAAAGATTCCAGAATAATTTTTCGAAATCTATTATAAATACCCCCTGGTATATGGGAAATAAAACTATTGATGTGAAAATGCCTTGGGTAAAAGGGGGAATCCAAAAAAGAAGCGAAAGACGTAATATCAAGCTATAGGCTCATTCTGATATATAAGCATAAGTGAAGTATATTGGCTAAAAAGATTTGAACTATATAATCAAGTGAGTCGATTAGTTGAATTTAGTTAGTATGTTATTATTAGTTGTGTTATTGGATTAGTTGTACAAACCATGTGGTCAAAATGAAACTGTTATTTTAATGTTTTAAAGCATAATCGTAATGGAGGTTATGTGCTTCTTTGTTCTTCGAGTGTCATATAAAATATTTGTGGCCCTCACTGAATTGCATGGTTTTACATGGAGTTAAATAAAAAAACTTTAAAATTCTAATGTCACTTTATGAAGAGAACACAATTCTCATTTAGCAAGTCATTTTATAGAATTGAAATTAATTTAACGAAAAAGCCAGGAAAGATGAAAAACAATTTTTCCTAATTTTGAGATTTCTTCATCTTCCTCATACCTCATACTACCTTCATAAAAAGAATAGGGAATTTTAAGATTAATGCAAATTACTTTTATTTTTTTAATTATATAAATGTATATATATATATATATATATATACCGTGTGTAACAGGATCATGGTACACCCCCCGTATCTCCTTTAGCTTTGAAGGTAATTGATTGAAATTTGGGATATCCCATATACATAATAAACGGCACTTTTTGACCTCCAAATTTATTTCTTTTTCACTTCCGGTTTCGCCGGAAGTGATACCAACTTTCGATTTTCAAATAGAACACCCTGTATATTATTACAT
The DNA here is from genome assembly GCA_018342105.1 of Gonioctena quinquepunctata. Classification (NCBI taxonomy): domain Eukaryota; kingdom Metazoa; phylum Arthropoda; class Insecta; order Coleoptera; family Chrysomelidae; genus Gonioctena; species Gonioctena quinquepunctata. The sequence goes on along the minus strand of JAFIRS010007019.1, from coordinate 14,877 downwards.
TTCTGAAATTTGCATAATTTTCTGAATCCAATGATACCACATAAGTGACATTTCAAACGTCAATATTTTTGATAATTCAATTTTTAGTTTTCCATTTAAGGGTGCCATGATGGTTCCGATTTATTCCAATTCACCCGTCTAATGCTAGAAAAATCTAAATCCCGTAAAAACTTATTAAAATATTCATCCCTAATAAAATGTGCGATAAATACAATCAAAATTACAGCTAAAAGAAAATAAGATAATACAATTACTTTGTTTTAATTTAATGCTAAGAAGTTACTAAGGTGGCTTTGAAATACAAAAAATGAACACAAAACATTACAACAATTGTTCGAAATGCTGTCCATTAACGTCAATGCACTTCTGAACTCACATAGCTTCGAATGCCTGTTGAAGGTAATCAGTTACTAAGTAGGCTTTGAAAACAATGAAATTATTCATTCAGATTGTCAAATAAATAGGTATTGGTTTATCGGTGTTTTTATTGTGTATTGGAAAAATCTTCAAATTTGTTGTTATTTTTATTCAAAATGCCCCACATTTATACAAGGGATGAAAAAGTGGACATGTTAATTATTTATGGGGAATGTAGAAAAAATGCCGTTGCGGCTAGAAACCTTTATGCCAACCGATATCCTGATAGACAATGTCCAGCAGCCAGAAATTATTTTAATCATCTTGAAAATCAATTCTGAAGAGATCCCGAAGAAAACGTTATCATTGACGAAGGAACGGAAATTAATGTTTTAGCTCGAATAGAAGTTATTAAGACTGTTTCTTTAAGGCAAATTGGGTTTGAATTGGAAATTAGTCACCAAACGGTAAGCCGAATCTTGCACAAACATAATTATAAATCTTTCAAATATCAATTGCACCAGCACCTGTACGAAAATGATTATGAACGTAGGATGGAATATTGCAATTGGATCTTGCAGAATAATGTGCAGCCAAACAATGCTTTTTTGGGAAGGATTTTATTTTCGGACAAGTCTAGGTTTACAAATATTGGATTATTTAACCGACAAAATACAAGGTATTGGTCACAAGAAAATCAAAATTTATTGAGGGAGGGTAACTTTCAAGTGCGGTTCGGTTTCAATGTTTGGCTTGGAATACTCGGTCGTAGAATCATTGGTCCAATAATATTTGAAGAACGCTTGGAGATAGATACTTAGGATTTCTGCAAAATGAAATTGAGGACAGGTTAACTGAATTACCTTTCCATCTACAACAGGGAATATATTTCCAACAAGATGGAGCTCCTCCCCATAGTTCAAGAATAGTAACTGATTACCTTCAACAGGCATTCCAAGAAAACGTAATTTCGACAAATGGTCCTGTGCGATGGCCTCCAAGGTCACCTGATTTGACACCTCTTGATTTCTTTGTTTGGGGCCATTTAAAAAACATTGTCTATGCAACCGTTGTTACAACCCGCGAAGACCTGGAGTTGCGAGTAAGACGCGCAATTAATGGTATAACGGCCCAGCAATTAGCGAACGTTCTTCAAGAAACAGCTATACGAGTTCAGAAGTGCATTGACGTTAATGGACAGCATTTCGAACAATTGTTGTAATGTTTTGTGTTCATTTTTTGTATTTCAAAGCCACCTTAGTAACTTCTTAGCATTAAATTAGAACAAAGTAATTGTACTATCTTATTTTCTTTTAGCTGTAATTTTGATTGTATTTGTCGCACATTTCATTAGCAGGTATGAATAAATTCCTTATTGAGTGTACTAATAAATGGTAACACGGTACCAATATGGTTCCATTTGAAAAAATTGAGTTTTACCCCAAAATCGATTACGATTAACTTTATTTGCTCATAAAAAACGCAATTTAGTATTTTTGACAGGATTTCGATTTTTCTGGCATCAGATGGGTGAATTGGAATAAATCGAAACCATCATGGCACACTTAAATGGAAAACTAAAAATTGAATTATCAAAAATATTGACGTTTGAAATGTCACTTATGTGGTATCATTGGATTCAGAAAATTGAGCAGATTTCAGAAATGTAATAAATATAGGGTGTTCTATTTAAAAATCAAAAGTTGGTATCACTTCCGGCGAAACGGAAGTGAAAAAAAAACATTTGTAGGTCAAAAAGTGCCGCTCATTATGTATATGGGATATCCTGAATTTCAATCAATTACCTTCAAAACAAAAGGAGATACGGAGGGTGTACCATGATCCTGTTACACACGTATATATATATATATATATATATATATATGCAATTTTGCAGTTAATAAAAAGACCGATATTTTAATCATCCTGTATCAGAAAATTATATTAAAATATATGACTGACATGTGTCTGGGTTTACTTGACTGTGGAAATATTAATTAAGTAAAATTGTTTATATGTATGTATTTGCATCAATCTCAGGAACAATTCTATTTTTATGGTGTTAGAGAGTAATTTAATGCAACTGGATGTTTAATTTTTTAAATGTATTGGGTTTTTCATGGGATTAGTTAGTCATGATCAATACATTTGATTACTATCGTTTCGGACGTCCATCGTTTTATGTATTTAAAAGGTTTTCACGACGTTTCGAATGCTTGTATCTGCAACGTCTTCAGGTGAATACTGACAAGTTTAGGTGCTACTTACCAATTTATAGACTGTGGTGCAATGATGCGTGTAATTCCGCCATGTGCAGTGGTGCGTGTAATTTCGCGCGGTGTGGTGGTGCGTGAAGTTTCGCGCCTCTGCAGCCCGCCAGAAAGAGCAATCAGTGGTTTCCATACGTTCTTGATCTCAATGCTTGGTTGACTAACGGCGTTATTGGCTTCGATGTAGGCGGCCTCTTTGAACTTTCGTTTGAACCAATGCTCCTCTCTATGTAGAACACTTTCCCGATTTTGATATTTCTCCACCTTGAGTCCATTTCTTGTGCTCATCCAATCTTACCGATAACGGTCTCTTTGTCTCTCCAATGTAGGAATCTCCGCATTCACTTCATAAATGCAATTCTTAGTGATTTCATTTTTGTTGTCAGGTTTGGTCTTGGTCAGGAAACTGTAAAGTACTGCCGGATTGGAAGCAGCTCTTGATGTTGAACTTGTTTCCGATCCTTCTGATCTTTCGGAGACCCTCTGATGTCGGAAGGCAGATCACTGTGCTTTGTTGTTGCTCTTCAGATGTCTTGTTCTGAGTTATTTCAATACTTCTTCTAGGAGTTTCTTGGGATATCCATTCTGGTGGAGGTCCTCTCTGATGTGGTTTAATTCGGCATCTAGTGACTCCACGTCGTTGCATATGTGCGTCGCTCTCTCTACCAATGTTCTAACGATCCCTCTCTTCGTCGAACTCGGATGGTTGGAGCTGTAACTGAGCCTTACCCTTCCTCGATGTGAACGTTGAGAGAATGGGCAATGAAATCCGCACCTCCGTCTACAGAAAGAAGACACATACGGGGCAGTACCTCAGTTACAGCTCCAACCATCCGACGAAGAGAGGGATCGTTAGAACATTGGTAGAGAGAGCGACGCACATATGCAACGACGTGGAGTCACTAGATGCCGAATTAAACCACATCAGATAGGACCTCCACCGGAATGGATATCCCAAGAAACTCCTAGAAGAAGTATTGAAACAACTCCGGAGAACGAAGATATCTAAGAGCAACAACGAAGCAAGTGAGAAGTATTGAAACAACCGGAGACAAGTTCAACATCAGACTGCAACGGCAGCTGAGCTGACCAGACAACTCACAAGAACGAGCTTATACCTGTAATGCGGATCTGAGACAAAGACGCTAGGTAGATTATGAGCAAGAAAGGGAACGTGAGCATCAATCGGGATTTCACACGTGACTGAGCACCACGAGTTCAATGGGCGCAGTCCTGAGAGGGCATTGTTCAAGCGAAGTTCAAGGCTGCCTTCATCAAGCCAAGCTTCCGATGGATCAAGAACATATGGAAACCACTGATTGCTCTTTCTGGCGGGCTGCAGAGGCGCGAAACTTCACGCACCACCACACCCGCGAAATTACACGCACCACTGCACATAGCGGAATTACACGCATCATTGCACCGACAGTCGTATAAATTGGTAAGTAGCACCTAACCTTGTCAGTATTCACCTGAAGACGATTGCAGATACAAGCATTCGAAACGTCGTGAAAATCTTTTAAATACATTAAGACGATGGACGTCCGAAACGATAGTAATCAAGTTACCACTTCGTCTACAACCTTCAAACAAACGATGATCAATACAATCAGCTAATAATTGATAAAACGAAATATAATAGTGTATAGCATTTCTGTGTTTTTGTATAAGAACCAACTTGAGATTTTTATTCATTTCATTCAATAGGAGATATTCAGAAGTAGAGTTAATAGATAGTATCCGGTTCTCGGCCAACTGACGAAACCAAAGTTATATGCTGATCTTCAATACTAGCAAATGATCAATACAATGTTATAATTGCTCATAACTCACCTTTGGGGGTGATGCTTAAATCGGAATCAGAAGATCTTCTGTGATGCAAACTATGGACCTTAGCAGGAGACTGCTCATTCCTCTGTTGCTCTGCATTCTGTTGACAGTTACTTCCATTTTGTTCTGGTTGTGGTGACATGTTATGCCTGTTTGGGGTTATGCATGCATGCTTAGTATTGCTATAAGAATCGCCTTGTTCAATTTTCGTGTTGACAGGCAAATTAGAGGGTGAATTGTTAGTATCTGTTAAGTTGATCTGGGAGGAGGATGAGTTGATCTGGGAGGAGGATGAAAAGGAGATATTCGAAGATAGGGACAACTTTTCTTTATTTTTGATGCTGAATATACGGGTAATGATACTTCCTTTGTCTTTTTTATCACTCTCGCTCGATTTTCGGCTTCGTGGTAGGAATCCAAACAGCTTCTTCTGATCATTCAAGGATGATTCATGGCTGCAGGTGTTTCTTTTCAGATTGAAGATCTTGAATTTTTGTGATAATTTTTTCTTTTGCAATGACTCGTCCAGCATTGTTTTAACTACAGGATTATTCAACTGATTATCTGAGAAACAATTCGGTCTCTTCTTACGGAAGGGTCCCAAGTCAGTTTGAGTTGAGCTAAGCACATCTAGGCGGCAGGGGTGGGATTGGCGTTTTTTAAAGTATTCATCTGTAAATAGAGAAGTAAAGGGTACTCCCAATACGGTATCTTTCTGTTTCACATAATCAGCAAAAGAAACAGAACTAGCAGATTTGGGTATTCTTCCCTTCAGTTGAGGAAAGTTGAACTGATCTTTTGGTTGAACTGACGTTTGTTCTGAAACATTGCTACTGGTGGATTTTATGGAAGGAGATGTAGGAGGGGTGTAAGTTCCCATAATGTTCACTTTGTCTAGTAACATAGCCTGCATTGCTGTCTTTATCAATCCTTTATTTTTTATTTCGACACCCTTGACTGCTTCAGGACCAATACCATGAAAGTCAGAAACATCATTCTTTTCAACTAGCTTTGCTGCTTCTTCATTATTTTTGATATTTTCAATTATCTGTTCTTTGTTATTGTTGTCTTCAATCGATTGTGCAAAATCGAGGCACTCGTTTGATTTATCTTGGAAACCTAACTCAAATGCTGACCCTCCAGCAAATTCCTCTAACTTATAAACATTTTCGGAAAGAGAAGCAAGTGAGTCAACCCTGTTGGGACCAAGAGCCGGCAATGAGAACTGTTTCTGCAAACGTGGCCTACCTTGTTTTAACTGCAGCATTTCAACATCTTTGACGATATTGCTGATAGTATCGAGATATTTGTCACTATTTTTATAGTTAATGTCTTCATCATCATCTTCATCATAGTCAGAGCCTGAACTGCTACTATCTGTACTTGAGAAACAACATTCACTGTCTGAACCAATAAAGGGTTCGGACACAGTTTTGCCAAGCAAATTAGCAAGGGGTTCTAGTTTGTTCAAAGTATTCTCACTCTCCTCTTCATCATGCGAAGGATTCCTAACTTCCAAAATACAGCTCAAACTGTTGTGAGCATGAATAACAGATCTAGCCAACACTTCTGCCATAAAGCTGGAATCGCTGGTTGATCTCTTGAAGTGCTTCTTTTTGCCCGATAAGGAAGTATTATCATCACTTTCTTCCCCGATGCTATCAGATAGTTTGGACTTCAGTACTAACATTTTTTTTGACAGCGAGTAATTTTGAGGGTTTTTTAGTTTCTTTATTTTGTGAGTCAACTTATAACCCGATTTTCCACGTTCACTTTCCTGTTTGAAAAGTGTTTTCATTGATGAAGGCTCCGACACATTCTCACTGGATCTTGAAGATATCTGATTACTTGTATCAAGAGAGGAATAAAGCCTTTTTGAGAGTTGTCTGTACTTTGGAGTCACTGCGGTTGGTAGTATATCACAAGGTGAAAGGGAATGAGGAAATGGGAATAGTGCATTTGGTGTATTGTTCAAGCAAAAGCCTTTGCCGTCACCAACGAATTCAAGGTAATTTTTAACATGCCTGTATACAAAAAATCATATGTGAATTACTGGTTTGTCCAGCAATAGGGTCTGAATAGTTCTTAGTATCAGACCAAAATAGTATACAGGTATTATTCATACTGTAAAGACCTAATTATCAATGTAAAAAGATATGGTTATCATTGGTGAAAAAAAAGAGCAATCGAGAAAAAGTGTCATTTAACACCCTAGTATGTGTCAATTACAATATTATTGTTATAAAAACATATCTGGTATTTTATACTATTGGATTTCAAATTATAATATCATTTTGTTTACTAAAAAACTATTTTCGGGTCATGCTTATATCTCTATCGTTCAATTAAAAGTTATTTTCCCATAAAAGTATTGGCGATCCTAAAGGGGTCCTCCAACTTTCACACTATCAAGACTTAGGGGAGGCTGCTATGTCCCCTCATCTTCTAGCTCCTCTTCCCTTCGAGCCCAAATAACAGTTGGAAATCTAATCCCAAGCATGATAAAAAAAGATTCATGGAAAAAAGGGACAGACTATATATGAAGAGTCATGAATATGAAGAGAGGGCTCACCAAAAGGAAACACACTAGGTGAGGACGTAGGGCAAAGAAGAAAAATGTTTGAGTAAGAAAGGAAAAAATGCACCTGCACAGATATACCTGAAGTTTCGAAAGTTCCGGGTATATTCTGTGTAAAAGGGGTAAGAGGTTTTTAGTCAGTAGAAATCCAACACTCTACCGGACACAGAGATGCATGCCAGTGTGTTCCAAAGATTTTCCTCTTACTTAAAAAAAAAACATATAAGCATGGATATTTTCTAATGGTATCTACTAGCTTTTCTTTGTTCATGATTATCGCAAGAATATCTCAAACACACTCAGCTAGCCGATGAAACAAAACACCATCAATATCCCTCTCCCACTATACTCCCCTCGACTCTCTCTGATACGGTTGAGCTGCCTACAATCATTGTTCCATTATAAATAACCTAAACAATGATATTGTGCATGTGTCCGAACGATTACGGTCATGGCATAGTCAGATTTAGTGAGCATAGATTTTAATAAACTAATATTTCAACTAGGTTCGTTTTTAGCAAGTAAATCATTTATCTTATCTCATTTAGCAATTATGGTGAAAAATTACAATGAAAAAAAATACTCAAGATTCATGTTGTTCATTTTTACCATGAGCTTGATGTTTTCAACCTGAATTAGGTCTTCGTGATGTTGATGAAATAGTTACCGGAGGTATGTAGGAGAGGTTTTGGAATTTTCCTTCTTTTATAGTGTGAACATTTTTCCAGAAATCAAAAATGAGATTTTGTGACCTTTTCAAAAGGCTATTCGACTGCCAAGTGCTGTTTAGCAAAAGGCTCAAGTTCCTCGAAGAGGAATCATTAACGCCCTCAGATATCAGGAATTTAGCTCCCTGGAAACTGATACGCTTTGCAATGAGTATCGGTATGGTCTTGAATAGATGAAGGGTAATATACAAAACACATTATAGGTCGAGTTACGGAGAGGCTGAAGAGCCATATCGACCCCCCCTACAATCTACAAGAAAACATGTATCTATATTATCAATTCCGTTAAAAAAAAATACAGGATTTTCTTTTCGTGTCATTTTTCCATATGGCGGACTTGGACAACATGAAAATTCTGATGCATGAACAAAATATTCCGATACCTCCCCAAAAAACATTCAGACGCTATTGTATATAGTTAAATCTGATTCAAAAGAAGAATCAACGAAAAAGGAGGATGATCGGTCATCAGTCATTTTTCTGAATGATACTATAATTTTTTTATTTCTATTTTTCCATTTTTGGAGTACAATTCTTGACTTTTCCTCCAGAATTGTCAAAAAAAATTGAATGAAAAATGTCTGCCAACATTATTTTCTTAAAATTCAACACAATGGGTTTCTCTCTATGTATCTCCTAATGTGCAAATGGATCAATCGAGTAAGCTTAAAAAACTATAGACAACTTTTTAGTTTGGTGTTTCAATGATTAAAAATTAAAGCTGATCCAAAGTGGAACTTTATAAATGAAAAAAGGAAAAATAAAAGTGATTAATTTTTTTTTAATTATGAGTAAAGTTACATTGCTATATATATACAGTGCTCGTCTAAAGTCCGTTCCCCCCCTACTAATTTTTGAACCACTTGGTATATCGCAACGAAATTTGGAGGGCTTAAATAGGAGAAAAAACCCTACTTTTTCATGAAAAAATCACAGTTAAAAGTTTTAAAATGGCGGCTGAGCGCCAAATAGAACACCCCGTATATTATTTTATTTTAGAAATCTGCTCATAATTCTCAACAGTTTTCTAATACACTTCACTCCTAGAACAATTGTTTTCGAAATATTAACGTTTGAAAAGTGACATTCCAGTTTAAAATGAAGTATGGATTTTGGTCACTTCCGGTAAAACATTTTGCTAACTAAACATTATTATTAATTTGTAGTGAAATCTCTCAATGAATTCACTAATAAGAGGCGTAAAGAGAGTTTATTAAGGATAAACATTACCGCTTACCGGGAAATCTTGAAGCATACGAATGTGTTCTATAAATTCACAATCAAAAAAATTAGTTAGCTAAAAAATTATAATTTATTTTTGAATAACACTTTTATTTAACCCCAACAATTATTTCATCAAGTGTTCAATGTGGCCCCCTCCTAAATCTTAACAATGAAGTCCTCTATTATAAATAGCTTCCTCACGTTGATGAAAGTCTGTTCATCTATTTCTTCACATGTATCTATTATTCTGCTTCCAACTCTTCTATTGTTTGGCACTCAGTGGCGTAGATATTTGACTTCAGATACCCACAAAGGAAAAAATCTAGAGGTGTAAGATCCGGAGATCTTGGTGGCCATTCTGTACTTCCCCTGCGACCTATCCATCGCCCAGGAAAGTTTGTATCGAGGAACTCTCTAGCCATGCGATCGAAATGGGGAGGTGCCCCATCCTGCTGAAATATTAATTCACGATTTTCAAACTCTTCCTGATTGTTTAATACAATTTGTCTTATTCGAGGTTCAATTTCAGTTTCTAAAAGATTTCTGTAAAGAACTCCTGTAAGATTGCCTCTTATGAAAATCAGTCCAACAACGCGATTGCCCAAAATCTCCGCACAAACATTCACCTTTTTAGGAAACTGGGAATGTCCCTCTCTAAAAATATGCGGATTAGTATCGCTCCAGTATTGTACAATCTGTTTGTTGATTTTCCCATTAAGAAAAAACGTGCATTCGTCTGCGAAACATACATGTTTCAGGAAGCCCCGTTCTCCTTCAATTGTTCTTGTTAACCACTCACAAAATTCAACCCTCCGGTCTGGATCATCCTCCGTGAGAGCATGCAGGATTTTCACTTATAGGGATGGAACTTTTCTTTTTTTAGGACTCTTTGGACACTTTTTGAACTTACTCCACAGGATTCAGCAACTGCAGACGTCGACTGAGTCGGATTGATTACCATTTCAGCAACAATTTCTACCTTTTTTTCTTCTGAAAGAGGCGGTCTTCCTGATCTTGGAGCATCTTTCAGCGCCAGTTGCTTGGAGCTTATTTAAAGCAGACGTCGACTGAATAGGATTCTCGGGAAATCTATCATTAAACATTCGGACTGCCAGATGATAATTTCTTCCAGCTTCTCCAAATATCAAAACTGCTTCAAATTTATCGTCAAACTACGAGCCATGATCACACTTTTCATAAAAGGATTTAGGCGCTCAACGGACTATTTGACAGTTAGCAGTTCAGTTTGACAGTAAACAAGATGTTACCGCAACAACGATTTTTTCCAATGCAAACTTGATTGAAAGCAACATTAGTGTTTTTTTTTGGTTGGGTTTGAAATGACCAAAATGGCACATTTCAAACGTTAATATTTCGAAAACAATTGAATTTAGGAGTAAAGTGTAGTAGAGAAAACTGTTGAGAATTATGAGCAGATTTCGAAAATAAAATAATATACGGGGTGTTCGATTTAAAAAAATTATTGAAGATGGCGCTCAGCCGCCATTTTAAAACTTTTAGCTGTGATTTTTTCATAACAAAGTAGGTTTTTATCTCCTTTTAAGCCCTCCAAATTTCGTTGCGATATACCAGGTGGTTCAAAAATTAGTAGGGGGGGAACGGACTTTAGACGTGCACTGTATGAACTCTATAGTTGTACAGTTGTACAGAATATTCATTGTGCGAGGCTCGACTTGAACAATATTTTTAAATCAGAATAGAGAGAGGAATCTGATTTCAAAGGCAGAAATTCTTTAAAAAAATAATGTGAGCAAAGTTTTTGTTTCCAAACTCTTCAAAAAATTATTTTATCTGCTTAAAATGTATCCATAGAGCATAGAGTCTTCTACTCATACTGCAAATTTCATCAAAAATGGTCTGTGAATGAAAGAGACATAAGCATACTACCAGAGTAACTGTGTAACATAGTAGGGTTTATATTCATTTAATATATAAGAGAACTAGATCAATGAACTGACAAATAATTGAATTCAGGGAGGAAATGTGTTCATTGCATACACCCTTTATACAGATTTTGTTTCTTTTTTTGAATTGCTAAAAAATATGAAACGAAAATAAAAAATATACCCACTCTTCTTTGATGTCATCAGTTGTAGTTGGAGGACAGAAACTGACTGATTTGACAAGTGTCACAGCACTTCCTATTCCCCTTGCTACTATACCAGATTCTCCTTCCAAATCATAGCTTTGTTTATAACCTATCACAGCATTACCGCCCAATTCAAGAGTTTTCACACCAATTTTTCTCTGAAGTTCTCCAGAGAGCTTAAAGAAGAGTGTTTGTCGAGCTTCATTTGATGCTCTTGGTGTTCGAATCTTATCAATCCACTGGTATTCTGGATCGTCCGATACTACTAATTCCTCTACAAAGCCATGAACCAACTTGGCATGATACCCTTGAGGTACCATTGGAGCTATAAAAAGTAATACAATTAGTCAGTTGGTTAAGGGACACAATCAGGATTAACCTTGCAAATTTTGATACCCTAATTATAGTTGGCAAGAATGTGGCCAAAATGGTGGCCCATGCATACCTATCTCAAGACAATTTCCGAGTTTTATTGTGACTTCAATACTGATTTTTCAGTAAATTGATAATTATTATACACATGAAATAGCAAATTGCAAAAATGAAATAATTCTACCAAACTGCGTCTCAGAGCTTGACACAAATCCAATTACCAATAAACTTCATAGTGAAATTCTCAATAACTACAAGCAGTTGTTGAACTCATAAAATAAACCAAAAACTTCATGGCAAATAATTAGACTACTAGAGAGCAAAAAAAAACAAAATGCACAACCCAATGTAAAAATCCCCTTCATTGTGCCAATTCCCTAAATTACTTTTTCAGTAACAAAGCAACAACGACAATTCAGGAAAAGTTGACTAAAAAATTAATTTACATCTGTAAATAAGTTTCTTCTTCGAACCTGTAGAACTTAGTGAATTATCGTCAAGTCAGTAAAATATCAGAAATATTCTGAAAAAAAGGTTAGCCAGTTGCAATACCCTCTTGAACTCTTAGTTTGGAAAAGGAATTGCCTCAATGTTCGCCGGTAAATGAATGAAATTTTGTACATAGAGACACAATTTCGGATTGATAGACATATGAAAACAAAATCCTACAGCAGGAATTGAAATTTTCTGAACGCATTTTTAACGAAAAAATCGTTTTTTTCAAATGGTACCTACCGAGGGCCATCTTGCCATTCGATGGAGGATTTAATTACCAATTCAACGATATACATTATGTACCACTTTCTTTTTGTTCAAAACTAAAACCGATTAATTATTGAATTTGTACAATATTTTATACGATGCCTACAAATTTCAATGAGTTGTCCGTTTAGGTTTGATGAAATGAAAGGTAGCCGTGGAATCATGGAAAACAGTAGGTGATTAATGTCATGTCAAAAGTGAAATACAATTTTACTTGTCATCTCGTTTCGTTTGTAAAAAGTTTTTTTGAAATGGAAAATAATAATCGTTATTCTCGAAACGAACAAATCGATATGATATTGATATACGGAGAATGTCAGAAGAACGCTGTCAATGCTAGTATGCTATACGCTGTTCATTATCCATTAAGAAGGCACCCATCGAGGACCTATTTCAGGAAATTGGAAATTATGCTAAGGAAAGGAAACCACATCCACTTCATCGTCACTGAAGAAGCGGAAAGTAATTTTTTAGCATATCTTCATTTTTCTCCATCTGCCTCAGTGCGAGAATTGGAAATTGAATGTGGGATCAGCAAGGAAAGTGCCAGAAAAGTATTGAAAAAACATCAATATCGCTCCTATAAATACAGTTTGCATCAGCATCTATATGAAAATGACCCAGAACGGAGACTAACTTATTGTAATTGGCTTTTGCGTCATCATGATATGAATGATGCTTTTGTCTCGAAGATACTGTTTACAGATGAGTCTAGGTTTACGAATAATGGTATGTTCGATAGGAATAATACAAGGTATTGGGCTCAAGAAAATCCTAGGTTGCTGAGAGAAGGTAATTTTCAAGAAAGATTTGGATTCAACGTCTGGGTAGGAATCATAGGGACAATAAATTATTTTAAGATTATTTATTGACAGGCTCATGAAGGGCAAAATTGTTATACTTAGTAATAGAGGTGTCCCTATGTAACACTATGTGTATTTTGGGATGAAATAAACGTTAAAAAAAAAAAGAATCATTGGATTAATTCTTTTCGACAGGCCTTTGACGAGCCAAATATATCTACAATTCTTAGAGAACGATATTCAAAATAAAATTAACGATTTACCTGAGAACATCAGGAAAAATATGTTTTTTCAGCAGGATGGTGCAGGACCACATAATGCTAATATTGTTCAGCAATATCTTAGTGACACCTATGGGCAGAGATGGATTGGAACAAATGGTCCAATCAGATGGCCAGCCAGATCACCCGATTTAACCCCTATTGATTTTTATTTATGGGGGTCACATAAAATCCGAAGCATACTCAAGGAGACTAACTACTTTGGAGGATTTGCGAGATAGAGTTGAGCGCGCATCTCAGAAAATTCCTGCTCATGAACTGATAAATGTGATGAGGTGGTACAATAAATAGAACTAGTATATGTGTTAGGGAAAACGGGCAACACATCGAACATATCATTGGTCATTTAATAAATAAAATTACTTTTCGATAGTTGTGAAACTCATCAATTGAAAACAGGATAATGGTATTGTGACTAATAATTTGTATGTTGAATGTTTCTGTGTTTCGGTCGTTAGATTTATTCAAACAGCTTGATTATATTAAAGTTATCTTTTCTGAAGGGGTCTATGATCATTACATATTGTCAAGTCGATTATTTTTTGTAATTCATTGTTAGCCTTCTGAAGTAAAGTTTGAAAGAATGAATAGATGTCATGTTACCTACCAAATTTTTCAGATTGATTTCATTTTGTTAGATGGCTCTCTACGTTCTGAACAAAAAGAAAGTGGTACATAATGTATATTGTTGAATTGGTAATTAAATTCTCTATTGAATGGCAAGATGGCCCCCTCGATAGGTACTATTTGAAAAAACTATTTTTTCATTAAAAATGCGTTCAGAAAATTTCAATACCTGCTGTAGGATTTGTTATTGATCTTATCGATGAAATGACTATTACTATGAGTTACTGATGTAAATTAGTATAGATTTTAACCTGATCAAGGCCTGCTGGAATAAAAAACAAATTGAGAATTTTTGTTTTCAATTGTAAAATGAAAGTTTGGCAACACTGTCGTATGTAATATGAGTAGTAGAATCCGAAAAACATCAAACATACAGGGTGTTTTATTCGAAAAATCGAAGTTGGTGGCTATTCTGGCGAAACCGGAAGTCGGCCATTTTGTTTTTATATGTCTGTCAATCCGAAATTGTGTCTCAAATCTATGTACAAAATTTCATTCAAATCGGTTGATAAGTGAAGGAGATATAGGCATGGCTCTAGTCCCATTGTCACCCGGTATATGTACATGTTTGTTCATGTAACCAGACTTATTTCTTTGGCATATCCAAGTAGTATGGTTTTAATGGAATATATATATATATATATATATATATATATTATTATAACCTCAAGATAGTCCCGCAAGAGTTGAATGCCCTCAGCTGCTTCTAAATCAAAACTTTTTCCAAGGAAACAAGAATTATATCCTCAAGATCGTCCAGCAAGAGTTGAATATTGCCAGTAGCTTCCAACAATGACAAATACACATGAAATGAAGTAAATAATCATCATAATACACTTGTTCATAGTAGTAGTAGAAAATTCTCATGCTGTACATCTTCAGTGAATAAAGTTGAAGAACAGGCGTGTGAAATAAGAAATGCAAACTAGGACCGT
>JAFIRS010007018.1:0-29167 GCA_018342105.1 Gonioctena quinquepunctata | reverse complement strand
ATTCAAGAATGTTTATTTATATTGAAACTTACAACCAAAAAATAATTATTTGAGATTATTACCAAAACCCTTTCAAAATGGGTTTTTCAGTTGGATTCTGATGTGGTTTTCCTCCAAGATATAGAAGATTTCCCGCCATGATATTATGATGTTGCCACAGGGATCAAAAAACATGCAAACTTATTCTGCCTTTCCCTAAACCTATGGGTAATGTAATTTCAAAATTTTCCAACAAGATCAAGAATCAAAAACATATTTTGAGGATCATTCTTTTGATATGACTTGGGAATTTAAAAAAAAGCCTTGTTGACTAAATTTGGTTTTGGGAATGAAAAAGAGGCCCCTTAAGAAGGGATATAGAAAGGGGTCCGATACTTTTTTTATATATAAAAAACATTGTAAAATTTTTTTTCGAAAGGGAGACCATTTAAAAAAAGTTATTAAAAGCAAGACAAGTTTTTGAAACATAAATAAAATTTTTAAAACTGATATAAAAACATCTCAGGTCCTTGGAAAGACATATGAGCCCTTAAAAAAACCTTTGAAGAAATTTTGTCTTTTTTAAAAAAACCAAGCAATTAAAACAAGAAATGAAAGGATAAATCAACTGTCCTAGTTATCAAAAACCCTCAAAATTTTATCATATGATTCTGATTTGTATGAAGGGAAAAGAAGGTTCAAACCGATTTGGGAGAGTTTTTTGATGAAAGAAACCCTCTGAGGGACCCCGAACAATACTTACAAAATTTCAACCCCCTTCCTGACATACATATAAGAAAAAAAAGGGATGGAAAACAAATTTTGATATTTTGAGTTTATTTCAACCAGAGAGAAAACGTATTGGTGATGCAACTTAATTTAAACCGGATATCGTTATCAATGAAAATTTCTATAAGGGAACTCCTTTTAAAAACCAATGTTAAAGAAAATCCATCATATCGGAAAACAGATTTTGTATTCAATAAAAAGGAAAAGTCATGCACAAAACTTTATAACCCCAAAGGGTTTTCCAGGCACCCTTTCATTGAAAATGAAACCAAGAGTTAAAACACTAATTCGAAATTAAAAGAAAACAATATCTTCCCTTGCAAGGACATCCCTCTAGTACAACTAAAACGAGATCACCCTAAGTTCCGTTTCAAAAAAGGGCCAGAAGCAAAGTCCCAAAGGAAAAAGGTTTGACTTTTTGATGTTTTATCACCCGTTGAATAATTTTTTCACGATTTCAATGAGTTAGTTCAGTGTTTGAAGTCTTCAGAAAAATTTGAAAATGAGATCAAAGTATCATTCTTCAGTGTCCCTTTTTCTAGAAATGAGAATATTAAAAAAGAATTTCTTTAACGAAATTAAAACCACAGAAAAATTTTAAAGGGGACTTCATCATTAAAGGTTTAAAATATCTTTTACAAGGTGATCTGGTTTAAATGATTCCTACTCAAATTAAACAAAAAGGGTAAAAATATATTTTAGTTGTCATAAATGTATTTTCCAAATATGTTTGGTGCGAACCCATGAAAAGTAAGACAGGATCAAATGTTACGGATGCTATGCAGAAAATATTAAAAAGTATAAAAATTCCACCACAAAATCTACAAATGGATAGGGGAACAAATTTTACAATGAGGCTTTCAAAAAGTTGATGGAAAACTGGAGAATTAATCATTATAGTACATTTTACAATATGAAAGCTAGTATAGTGGAACGAGTTATTAGAACCTTGAAATGTGGAAACAATTCAGTCTTCAAGGGAATTAAGAATAGTTGGATATACTACCTGACATCGTGTCACACTATAATAATTCTAAACATAGAACAATTTGAATGAAGCCTAAAGATGTTGGAAAAAACAGGAACGTTATCTACTGAAAAAAGCTTATACCCATATCAAGACACTAGATCCTAGGAGAGTAAAATGTTCGCATTAGTAAATACAGAGAGGCATTCGATAAGGGTTTCAAACCGAATTGGTCCAATGAAATTTTTACTATCACAAAAGTACATCTATCAAATCCTGTAGTATATTTTCTCAAAGATCAAGATAAAAAAATACATTGAAGGTGCATTCCCAAGTAGCACAGAGTCATAAAATTAACATAATGACTTCTTATAACGTCTTAAAGACCACGTATTTGTAATGTTTTAGAACCAAAAAGTTAATGTGCGTTTTATAACCTTTAGGCGTTGCTATGACGTCGTGTAGTAGATATAACGAGAGTACAATAAAGAATTCTCAAGATGAAGTTGTAATGTGGTTTGTATGTAAATAAATTGTATGTGTCGTTAAGTAGAACTTAAGAGCAGTTGCTGTGACGTTATTATGACTATGAACATATGTGGTTCTAATGAATAGATTTTTGAAACGTTTCCACGACTACATATTGTACTCATTAATGTAATTTTATCAACTGATGAACTTTGGTCATAATGACTACATTATGTATCTATGGTTAGATTATTTTTGTTGGTAATGTTATTTTTCTTGGTTAGGTATATTGTGTTTGTATGTGGAATATTCAGTTACATATGAATAATTAAAATGCCAAAACCAAAATCCAATATGCCCTACAAGTGAATTGGAGCATATAGAAAAATTTTAAAAAAATATAAAGAGGAAGGGGTGCCTACCCCAAAATTAACTCAGTCTATCGGGACACGGCAAAAAAATGAAGTTCATCCAGTCCCAGATGAAAATGTACCTGGAACAAGTTCAGAACCAACCTCAGAGAGTATCACTGTGGAAAGTGCTTTTGAAGGAGAAAGTATGGATGAGGGTGATGAAGAAATGTTTCGTTTTCAAATAAAAATTGAGGAACTGGGCATTAGTTCACAAAATTCCGTATACTGCATTGAATGATCTGATGAATATTATAAAATCTTCAACACAAATTGGAAATTTGCCAAAGATTCTAGGACATTACTGGAGAGATAAATACAAAATATTTAAATATAACTGTTCAACATAACCTCTATTGTAAATGTCAGTGTATATCTTCTTCTGTTTTGATTTTTGATAGCGTTTCGACGTTATTACAACAAAACTTGCTACTTGTGGTCACAGCGACTACATTACAACTTTTTTATGTAAGATATTACGACGTCTTTGAGACACTCGTAAACTATTCTATGATAGTACATACCGGAGTAATTACAACTTTTCGACACTAGAAGGACGGCATCCATGTTTTTCGATTGATTGATAACATCATTCTGGTAGCCATATTGGAACAAAAATATTTAAAATAAAAAATATGGGACCCTGGGTGTTATATCAATTTAAAAAGCATTGGAGATGTGCTAATCAAGTATCTTCCGTAATATGGTCTACATATTTCAACGATTAATGAGAAAAATTGATGGAATATTTTTTTTCTGAAATGAAAATAAATATTTATCTCTCTTCATTTTCGAGGCGCATTAATTTTAAGTGAGTAGAATTGGATTTTGATCGTAAAAATGGATTTTCTTGGTCACTAGAGTTTCAGAACAATTCTAAAAACACATAAATGAATCATTTTTATCTCGATAACTATCACGGCCATTTGTTGTTAGGATGATCGGTGTAGGACATTACCACAGAGTATCATGAACATGTAAAGGAATACTGAATTATGTATTATATTATTATTATATAAAATCTTTTGATATGGTATATATATATATATATATATATATATATATATTGTAATACTATATTAGAAAGATTTATAACCTTCATGCATAATGATATAACGACTACACTAAGACCACAGAACGACGTAATAATAATATTCAATCCAACCCTTATGCGACTGCCTTATATAAGTCTATATCGGCAAGTCATTACCACTACTTTATAACGTCGATGTGACGTCGCAAGAGTGTGCCTTTTTGTCGTATTGGCATACATAGCGACGTCTCAGCATATTACAAGACATAAGTCATGGACTTTTGCAAAAGGTCTTGTAGGCGTCTGTACAACCGAATTATGACCTATGTGTGCTACTTGGGTTCTACGGTGAGGAACTTCAAAAAGTCAAACATCCTGATATGTTCTTGGTTGAAAATATTTTAAGACGGAAGGGTGATAAACTCCATATTAAATGGTTGAGATTGGGTAAAAAATATAATTCATGGATATCAAAAAATGATGTTGTTTAATAAAACACAATAAATTATATAATATTCTTTTATTTCATAGTTTATTCCTTACAGGATCTTTCCTTATAAATGTTTTGTCTTTGTATTGGATCTAATATTGTATCGATAATATTTGAAGTTGTTTTTATACGCCATTGAAATCGTATTCGATCAAGTGCCATGTACAAATAAATGAATTCTAAAGTCATACTGATATTTTCACTATTGCAATTCGATTCTGGTTGTAGCAGATCCACTACATTGGTTAACACATCACCAGTAAGTTTTATAAGACCATTCTTGAGAATCCGGAAGTATGATCCGTACTGCTGTCTTTTCAAAACATCCACTCTATAATCCACCAATGGTTGAAGCTCCCACAACTTGCAAACTGTTTCTAACCCTAAGTATACTGAGGAGTAATCTTTTGTTACTTTGATTACTCGTCCATTCTCGAACTGCTTGAAATCGATTGTGAATTTATGATCTTCTATGGCTTCTAGCGGCTCTATGGAGTACAAATAGTTGGTGATTACTCCTTGGTATGTTAAAACTGTTTCCAATCATCTGTGAACACAACTCGATCACTTTTATTCGATCAAGTGCCATGTACTCCCAAAACATTTTTCTTGATTCCCTATGAGCAAAGTTCCAAGTATACATGTAGAGAACTGTATTACATGATTTATCAAAAGTTACTCTCTTCATGATCTCTGTGTACATTCAATTATGAAACTTTCAGGGTATAAATAAATGAATTCTGAAGTCATACTGATATTTTCACTATTGCAATTCGATTCTGGTTGTAGCAGATCCACTACATTGGTTAACACATCACCAGTAAGTTTTATAAGACCATTCTTGAGAATTCGGAAGTACGATTACTGCTGTCTTTCCAAAACATCCACTCTATAATCCACCAATGGTTGAGGCTCCCACAACTTGCAAACTGTTTCTAACCCTAAGTATACTGAGGAGTAATCTTTTGTTACTTTGATTACTCGTCCATTCTCGAACTGCTTGAAATCGATTGTGAATTTATGATCTTCTATGGCTTCTAGCGGCTCTATGGAGTACAAATAGTTGGTGATTACTCCTTGGTATGTCAAGAACTGTTTCCAATCATCTTCTGTGAACACAACTCGATCACCTTTATTTCCAGCGATTTCAACACACGGTGTGAAATTGAAATTGTAAGAGAGATTCACAACCACAAATTCAGTTTTTGATTTGTTCAGAGCAAATCTTCTTTCACCCAACACAATATTTTCATTTGGAGAACTTTTATTTGCAACATCAAATGTAAACCCGATGTGATTCATATTGACCGTGAACTATACGTTTCTTGATGGTTCTTTCTGTATATAAGCAGAGTAATGGTAAAAGGGATGAGAAAGGAATATAGTGGAAGGGGTGGATTGGAAAGTGGAGAGGGTGGTGGGGAGGTGGAGTGGGGAGTGGGGGAGGTGGAGTGGGGAATGGTGAGAGGTGGAGTGGTAGGAGGTGGAGTGGGGAGTAGGGAAGTTTGAATCCGTCTGATCTCTCAAAAGATAACTACTAGTAGGGATGCGGCTTTGAGAAAACTGAATTTTATCGAGTCTGGCCCATGGCCCGACGGTGCCGAGAAAGAGATGGAAGCAAATCATGAAAAGGATGGTGTTCAAGCTAATTCAGATTCTGGACCATGCCACAGTACCAATAAACGTAATGTGCCCAATTTATATGTCACTACTGGAAGACCTAACTGGTCAGCTGTGAGAAAAAAAGTCGTGTATAAAAAAAAAATTGATTCTAGACTAAATGTGGAGGTTGACCTCTCACCATAAAAAATATGATAAGTTTGATTTCTGCAACTTCCCAATCAGAAATGATCCCTGCAGGATGGCCACTAATTGAAACTTTATTTGGTGCATAAACACAAGTCACAAATTTTTTAAGCGACGTGTGAGATTGCTGGCTCAAAACTAATGAAATTAAGGACATTGACGTAGCTGCACGAAATATGAAGACAAGCTGAGAAAGCTGATGATGTGTACCAAAGGCACACTTCAGAAGTTACTTGTATCATTGGTCGTAACCAGTCCACATTCTATGACAGTTGAAAGGGTGATTTCACATTATAATAATATGAAGATTCCGTTCAGAATGTCTTCAAATAATGACACGTTGAATGATCGTCTGATGATTGCTCTAAATGGCCAGGGAACTGCATATTTTGATCCCAGACCTGCCATAGCAGAGTTTTTCAGGAGATACAGAGAGCCAACACCAGAAATTTACACGAATAAAGACTTTATTAAGAAATTCTTCAGGAAAGAGACAGAGTTCAATTTTTAAATTGGACTTATTACTTGTTCATTTATAAGTGCAATTTTTCATGTTCAGTTTGAAGTAGAGAGTTTATTCATTCCGTTTTCTAGATGTTTATTATTGAAAATGAAACATAAAAGAGTTAATTCTTGTCATATTTTATGTATGTATGTGTGCTTGTTTTCCTTTCCGACTACTCCAAGTATCTTTTCCCCAAGGCCTGATTTTGGGCATTCGCCATATCACAGCGTGTCCACCCTTAAGGCCCGCGTGTCCATTTGGACACGCAATGGATACCTTGGTGGACCAGAACCTGGTGGATCTAGCAATTCCAAAATTATCCTGTGGTATTGATGGGTTGGACTGGAGAGTCATAAGAAGTATGCTGGAGGCGATATTCAGATCCAGCGGCGTCAGGATTCTGGTTTGCTGTAACCCTCTTCCACGACCGATCATGAAGACCGTGGAGTGTTACTTCCATCGAACTTCACGGTGCAGATATGGGGAGTCATGCAGATATCGTCACACTCCAAGGATGAAATTTCGGGACGAAATGTCTTTAAGAAGGGGGCAATGTAACGAACCTAGGCCGGACCTGTCGCCTCACATGTTGCCATCGACAGCGATGAGATCATCCCCGGAGATATTCGAGAACCATCCAGTCACTTTTCCGCGGAGAGCAACGGTCGATATTGGAAACGATTGGAACATGCTGGATCGCCAACTGCCGGAATTCGAAAGATCGGGAATTCTGTGACGGAGATAAATAGACAGCCCTCAAGTCTCACGAACAGTCTGAACGAGCCCATACCATCGAGCTATACAGTGGCGTAGTAATATAAATTAAGTTGTAGATTAAGTGTTAAATAAATTAGTTAAACCAAGTTAAGTTTATTTACGTTACAGTATGATACACTTCAATGTGAAATACAATCAAGTTTATTAAAAGTAAGTATTCAAGTGTTTCATCCTGTATATTATGCTTCGCTACGATAGTTATCAAAAACAGCTGGGAAGAAACATTAACTGTTATGAACAAATCAATTGTTCTCAAATAAGTACAATATTACTTCATAAAAGGACAAATTTTATCTTCAGTTGGAGAAAAACATAGGTAGAGGAGTTTGCTGGGGGTGATTACATAGACACATTAATTTAATCAAAATATTTCCTCTTTCCAATCAGAATCGGTTGTTTTCTGATTTTCGCAAAAAAATATTTCCCTGAGATATTCAGCTAGACTCTTTTCCAATAACACATTACTGATGATATCAATGTACCCACATCTCTATGATATGGCTTTTATGAATTGAGGTTGATTCTACTGTAGCGATGTGATAAACCTTCATATTTATTTATATCAAAATTTTAATAAACATTTAATAAATGTACAATGATTTCTTGAGCTTCTCTTCTCTGGGTCTATAATCTTCTACAACCTAGAAAAATCAATATAATCAATCTAGAAAATGTATAAGAGTGGAAGGAGGGCACACTAAGTTGTCCCGTGTATCAGTAGAGGAAGTACGGTCATGCCGCGGCACAATATGACATCGCTATCTCAGACAAATTTTGAACTACGCTCGCAAAGGAATGCTTCCAATGATTTGTTACTCGAGTCCACGGTAAAACAAATTATCAAACAGGTATCCGAAAATGTATCTGCTAGTATAGAGTCGAAATTTGACGAACTGCAGCAGACTTTTGGTGTATTCAAAATGCAAGTTGAACAAAACACTCAGAAAATTAGCCAGCTAGACCAACGTCTCGACCACTTTGAACAATATACTCGCAGATGCTCAATAAGAATTTTTGGAATCGAAAGTTCCTCTAGTGAAAATCTATTGGCAAATATCCATGACTTTTTCAAAAATGTTATGAAACTTAAAGACGTCGCACAGGCCGATATAGAACATACCTACAGAATATCAGATAAGGTGGTACTGGTTAAACTTAAATGTTTCGATATGAAAAAACATATTTTTAAGTCTAAATCCATATTGAAGGGTACTAACTTTTCGATAAAATAAGATCTTACGCCCCAACGCTATCAATCAGTCATTGCACTGGCTAAAAAATTCGGCCAAAAGAATGTCTGGACAATCGACGGGAAAATTCGTGTTATTATCAAAGGTAGGATAATGAAACCCACCATGGATGAAATTCAAGCCCTGATTGAGGAAATGGAAGAAGCATACCAATCGTCATGAAATTTTGAAAACACATTTGATTCAAGTTAAATTATTTAAGGAGGCCTGAATCTTCACTTATTCTTTACATTGTTTTTGCCACGATATGTTCAACATATTTATGCTAATTTTTTGTTTCTATGAAAGTTTCGTTTCCATTTAAATTATTTTTTGGGAACTCTGATTCCGCAATCTCTCTTTTTTTTTTTGGACCCATTTTTGTCCTTATAATAATAAGGTGAAATAATTTATTTGCTATTATATTAGGCTGATTCTATGAGTGCATTAAATGCACTATCTTTCTTTGATCGTTTTGCATTTGTTACCTCTTCTTGACTGTACATATTGTTCAATAATTAGAATAATATGTTGGAGGTAGGCACATAACCTCTCATGTATCTTAAAATCGCCACTCTCAATGTGAGATCGCTGTTCACAGGTTTTGATTGCTTGAAAAATCTGATTTTTGAGAATGATTTTGATGTAGTGGTTATTACGG
Organism: Gonioctena quinquepunctata; assembly: GCA_018342105.1. NCBI lineage: Eukaryota > Metazoa > Arthropoda > Insecta > Coleoptera > Chrysomelidae > Gonioctena > Gonioctena quinquepunctata. Next base: position 20,053 of record JAFIRS010007018.1, on the reverse strand, counting down.
AAACATGGCTATCGCCGGATATACAGGATGATACTGTTCGTATACAGGGCTACGGAGTTGTTAGACGAGATCGGCTCAATAGGGGTGGAGGTATAGCTATATACTATAAAGCATTCTTATCGCTCGAAGTTCTGGAAAATAATGACTCTGACCACACCCTTGAACAGCTCTGGGTAATGTTAAGAATACAAAACAATTGTATAGGTCTAGGAGTGTACAGGCCGCCGCACACCAATGTATTAGACTCTATTGCTGCACTTGAAAACACAATTTCTTTTCTTTACCCATCAGTTGATGAAATTATCCTTGCAGGTGACATAAACCTGAACATACTGAATACAAGTAATAATAATACAGCTCAGTTTATAGATTTCACTGAAGCATATGGCATGTCTATAATGAATAATGAACCCACCAGAGTAACAGAAATCAGTAGTACCTTAATTGATATAATCGCAGTCACCAATAAAAATATGGTTGTGAGTACACACACCCGGAACGCAGATGATATATCGGATCATTGTTTGGTGTACTGTATACTACAATACAAAGTTAATAAACCTCAACAACTCTTTAAAACCCACAGAGACTATAAATATTTTGTTTATGACGACTTCTTAGATGATCTACGGTTAATGCCTTGGTATGACATTTATCAAACTGACGATATAAATCAGATAGTATCTTTATTCAACACATACTTACTAAGTGTCTTCAATGTGCATGCTCCTGTTAAAACCGTGAGAATAAGTAAGCCGAAAGCCCCCTGGCTAACGGATACGCTCAAAATAATGATAAAAAGCAAAAATCTAGCTTTGTCCAAATACAAAAAATCTAAGAAACCTGAAGACTGGAACACCTACAAAAACCTCAGAAACATGGTGACCGCTGCTACTAGAACTGAAAAAAAACAATATCTTATTTTCATTCAAAATCAGCAAAACAGCAAAAAACTATGGAACACACTATGTATACCTTTCCTAACTCCCATTCTAACTTATATTGTCAATACATGTTTCACGCATGGAGTGTTTCCTGAAATATGGAAAAAAGCCATGATTTTTTCGATAACTAAAATCTCTTACCCCTCAACACTAAACGATCTACGTCCAATTAATATTTTACCAGCATTATCAAAGGTAATTGAAAAAGCGGCTCATGAACAAATCTATAGATACGTAAAAGCACATGAAATACTACCAGCTCACCAATCAGGTTTCAGACAGGATCATAGTACCACTACTGCTCTTCTCAAGGTAACAGATGATATTATCCATGCGTATGATAAACACGAGGCTACTATTTTTCTCTCGCTGGACTATAGCAAAGCTTTCGATACTATGAATCACACCCTTTTAATATCTAAGTTGCACCACTACGGGTTTTCAGAAAATGCAAACAATTTAATTACTTCCTTTTTATCAAACAGAAGCCAGTGTGTGCAGGTTGAAAATATGAAATCAAGTTATTTGAATGTATCGCATGGCGCTCCGCAAGGTTCTGTACTATCCCCACTCCTTTTCATTTTATACACTGCTGATTTTCATCGAGTTCTAAACCATTTTCAAATACATACTTATGCCGACGACACAAATCTCTACCACTCGGCCAGAACTGAACATATTCTAGATCAGACATATTTGCTTAATGAAGAGATAAAACAGCTGGTTTCAATGTCTAAAAAACACTGTCTCAATATTAACCCCACGAAATCTTCTCTGATTGTATTTGCTAGTGAAAAAGATAGGCAAAAGGTTATAGATAGCGTATCGATTGAGGTAGAAGGGCAAAGGATCGAGTTTTGCGAAAAAATTAAATGCCTTGGTTTAGTTATTGATAATAACCTGAAATTTCATAACCATGTAAGCAATCTCATCAAAAGAGCATATTGTATAATGAAGGGTCTCTATTCCAATAGACATTTTTTGGGAAGAAATTTGAGAATCACCCTGTGTGACACTTTAATTTTATCGATTTTCAACTACTGCGACATTCTATATGCTCCATGTCTTGATGGGATACAATCAGGAAGAATCCAAAAAGTTCAGAATGCATGCGTGAGGCTCATATTTGGCCTAGGTTTCAGGGTACACGTCACACCTTACATCAATAAACTTGACTGGTTAAAAATGCACAACAGAAGAGAACTTCATCATGCCACATTTTTACATAAAATTTTCAGGACAAAAACACCTTTCTACCTCCTTGACAAACTCCAATCCAGACAAGAAGTACACAGCAGAGACCTTCGATATATCACTAATTTGTCAATTCCCCATCACAGAACTGTTTTCTTCGAACGATCTTTCTCTTACCGCTCCGTTGTCCTGTATAACTCCATCAGTCAAAACATGAAAAGTTTATCCTTCACAAATTTCCGACGTAACCTTAAACAATATCTCCGGGATGAACAGCGATAGTCCCATTTTGGCAATTCATGTTACCAGATTATCTCCTCTTACTTTTTTTTTTGTCTTTTTCTCTACTTATTTGTTTTTTAACCTATTTTTATCACAGATCATATATTATTATTATTCATATCATTACTATGATTATTATTTTTTATTATCATTGTTATTATAAATGTACATGACATTGTAATTTGAATCACACTTGGTTGAGTGGAAGAATAGCTATGAGCTAAACTCCGCCAAGTAAAATAATGTCCATTTATTATTATTATTATTATTATTAATACTAGTCTACGTTCACAGAATTTTTCCTATTTTCCTCGTAAAGAAGTAATATTCCCTTTGTCAGTAACTTTATAAATAATGTAAAATTTGACTTGACTTGACTTTATCCATAGCTGTTTTCAAAACCTTGGTAAATATAATTTATATCTATCTAATATTTAGTTTGAGGGTAGATATAGCTTCTCATGACTGATGAGAAACTTGGTTGCTCTTCTACACTTTATAGATTTTTTAGATTGATTCTATTGATTGTTTTTTGGTTGTGGAAGATTATAGACCAAAATAAGCTCGAGAATCGTTTTCAAAATAACGAACATCCTGCATCCAAAACTCTGAAATTTCGATTTTAGTAATTGTATATAATAAACCTACCGAGATGAAAGAAAATACATTACAACATGAATTTCTAGATTTTTTAAAGGAAGCCAGAAGTGAACTTTTGAGAAATATCCATATTCTTCACGATGTAACAGATACGCGAGAAAACGAAAGAATATGAAAATTTCACGCCATTTTATATCACTCATGACCAAAAACGAACATATAACCCATTTATTAATTTCACAAATCATACTTGGAAACCTAATTAAGGACCATGTATAATGAAATAGGTAACTTAGCTCTGGCTGGATGAAACTGTAATATAATTAATTGACAATAGTTCGTATATAATCCTTAATTATTAATATTTAGAATTTTATTGAGAATAATACATAGATATAAAAATTAATTTTAAAATACAAAAGCGAAGTTTTAAATATAAAATAATATCAAGATGAAAATCTTGATTGAAGCCCGGGACTCGAAGTGATGGCGCATTTGCTGTTTCAGTTGGAGGAAAACCCGGAAAAACCCACAACACCATCAGAATTCAGATCATCAACTTTCTCATAGAAAAGGACACATGCTCCCTGGGAGATGAGAGAATCAATCTTGGAAAATACACGGGAGTCATCGAAGAGGTGCCAACAATTAGAATAAGGGTGTTTGCAATATGCCGTATAGTGTCCATTGGAAATGCTGCCGCTATGATTAGATATGGTGTAGATATTATAAAGAGTATTCATTCCATCCTGAGCAGAATATTGGTCCAAATTCAAATTTTGTATGGAAAAATTAATCACATTGTCCAATTCACTGCCACCAGTCGAAAAAACACGTTTTAAATGTATAACTAAAATTTTTGGAAATGTTTATATTCGAATCATCTTTTTGAATTCCCTTTTCATTCCACAAGTTGAACAGTATGGGCTCGCATCGTCAGTCAAAGTCTCCTCTTCTGTCAGCAGTTCAATAAATATTAAATTCACGACTTCGTTTTGCAAGTCTGGAATAGGGATTGAAAGTACCCAGAAAGGTTCAAAAGTAATGGAGCAGTAATTACAAAAAGTACATCTCAATATAGACTTCAGATGACCGGCAAATGTATCCATAATTTTGGAATTATGAGTAGACAGATATCTTGTCCAAGAAATGGAAGCTTTCTGATTATCATTCGTGATAACAAAATCGTTTGGTGATGGATGATTCTCTGCACTCGCCTTGTTGCCATGTACCTACCAGAAGGTATCTTAGAAATTCTTCCGAATCTGCGGGGACGTTATTATCAAAGGAAGGAGCAAAATTTCTGAATAGACGGACGAAATGTGAAGTATCCACCATTTTTCGAGAAGAATCAGGACTCCAGATATTTTCCATCAAAGATATAAAAGATTTCACTAAATTTCCTCTCATTCTAGTAAAACTGCACTCACTCACTGCATTGCTTCAACAACACTGGTAAGATCAGCGACCTGTGACAGTCCTGCCCTCTGAGAGAGATCGACAGCCAGGCCACACTGTGCAAAGAATCACCACTTATATTCACGAGAATAAATAGCCACATTGGGAATATAAAGTGACATTCAAAAATAAATTGAAATATCCAATTCATGTTAACATTGTGATGTTCTCGAATAGACTTCGTTGCGATGTTGCTCAATGGCAAACTTTTCAACTAGAAATTTACCACTTTCTGTGGAGATGGCATTGTGGTTATTTATTAATATCCTCAAATTATTATCACTGCGTTTTAGAATTTTTGTTAACAAAGCAATGTCGCTAAATAAATATGTTTTTAACAAATATGCGTAATCACAATGGAGATATCTTTTAATGTGCAATTTGAGACTGCTCGAAACTGCCAAGTGATGTAACGTGTTTGCTGGGTATTTTACTTTCAATATTTTATAATAAGTTATAGTATCTTGACATGTTTTTTAGGTAACCTTCCACAGTCTGAAAATGAAAATATAATCAGTCAGTTGAAAAAGCGAAAAAGACTGCAAGAAAAAATCCAAATTATTCTAACAATTAAAAGAGATTTAGAAGATTTTGAGAACGGGGGCAGATATAGTCCCCGAAACGTCAATAAAAAAAAACTATATAGAGAAGTATCTTTTGAATTTTTACTATTTTTTATAGGCATATTCAGGGAACGAGAAGTTACTGACAAATCGAATAATTTTTCTATAGGAAATATAATTTGGTGAACGCGGTAACTTATCGGGGTGAACTAATTAGTTTGTCCTTTTTACACTTGTATAGATTTTCCTGATTATATTTTCATTTTCAGACTGTGGAAGGTTACCCAAAAAACATGTTAAGAAACGTTGTTCCTCCACAAAAAACCACACTCATTCAATAAGTTATAGTAGCTTCTAACTGAAAGAACTGCTATTGTTTATTCAAAAATAAATAGATTTTCTGATCAAATTCTGTAGAAGGGATCAGGTAAAAGGAATCCAACAAAAGAATCGACCTTCTACAAGAGCAGCTGCTCACTGTAACGTATAAAACTCGAAACGAAAAAATAATACTATAGGAAAAAATATTTGCTGCCAAAAGTTAAAGTACCATAATAATAAATAGAGAAAGTCTGACTTACATTCAAACGTATCTCTAATATTTCAAAAGTTATAGTAGTTTGTTACTTAACAAATCAAGTGGACGTTATAACTTCGGTATCGTGTACTATTGGAAAGTGTTATAACAGATTAAAAAAAAAAAATTATTTCATTACATATGGCTGTTTCTGTAATTTTAATTACTTTTAGGAAAAAAATATGTTAGTCAGAATTTGTTTATAACAAACTGTTACCCTATTGAGAAATGCCAATTATGATTTTTAAAGAAAACATAATTTCTCAACTAATTATTTAAACATAAGAAATAAAAATTTTAAAAATTGTAAAAAAATGTTTTTAAGATTTTTTTTAAATCATTATTTTGTCCTGACAACAAAATGTTAAAAAAAATAGTGAACTTATATATAACTATATACTCACATTTTACCAAGCGTAACAAATGCCATTGTTAGATGCGAAAACGGCAATAACATAACATTTGTTGAAAAACATATTTTACATAATTTTTTGAATATTTCATTTATTTTTAACTTTAAACAATTATAATAAACAAAATAAAAAAGTTTCATCACGTGATCGTCTTAAATATATATCTAAGGAAGGTACCAAGAAGCAACCCAAATTTATGTCGCCATTTTTCAAAACGGAGGTTGGAAAAAATCTAGTTAGTTAACAATTGTATAACTTTTTGAAAAATCAACATAAGAATTTATTTCCAACGGGACTTTATTCTTTCAAGTATTTAGATGATAGCATAATTTTTTTAAATTGATATCTGATACTATAAAAAAATTATTTATTGTACGGCGGTGCGCCCACGCTGTTACTGCCGCACGGAGCCCTAGTTTTTGGCGTTAAATTTATAAATAATGGAGATAGAGTTCCGGGAGTTAGGACTTTTCTATCGGAAATTTGCCCCTCTTCAAAAATTGAAATTTTTGATGTGCTGTAAAATCATCGAAATACATTTTTCTACTCGTCATTCCGAATCCAATGAGCTATCGCTCATATTTTCAGGAGATTTATCAATAATTAACACCAATTTGAACTTGTTAATCATGATGTTTTTGTCAAAATTCATAAATTTAAGATGGTGGCTCCAATATGGCGACGAGTTTTGTGGTCCTAGATCGATTCCAATAAAAATTGGTTTGTGGGGGTTTTTGGGGTCGGAAATCATGATTATTTTTACCAAAATTCATGAATTCGATGGCGACGTGTTTTGTTATTATGGCCCGATTCCATTCAAAATATGTGGGTTTTTTGGGTATGACATTATCAATTTTTGTCAGAATTCAATAAGGTGGCGAATTTCATGAATGACTGAAAATAATTGAATAAAAATGATAAAAAAAATCAGAATAAGCTTTTATACAAATGCACTAAGGAAAAAATAATTTCTTCAATTATTTTACATAGGTCATTCTGTGAGTAGCAGATTCAAAAGCTTGCCGCGAATATAAAATAGATAGTCTTGCGCGGCAAGATTTTGAATCTGCTACTCACAGAATAACCTAGGTCAAACAATTGGAGAAATTATTTTTTCCTTTTTGGTGTATTTGTTTAAAAGCTTGTCTCAATTGTTTTTGACATTTTTATTATACTTTTACTCGACTTGCATACTGTATATATACATAACATACCAGAATGGCTAAAATATATTATAATTAAAATAGCTCAGCTAATATAATTGAAGATATCAAATATATGTTTAGTACTAATTTTTTTATTAATATTAACTGATAATATTATTTTTGGAACACTAGAATATTTTTACACATTGAGTCTTTTATATCCGAAATAGAATGCTTTATCGCCAGGGAAATCGGTATGTCTAGCTAAATCCCACAACATGTAGGTGCACAATGTGCCCAAGTACAGAAAAAGAAGGGGTATCGAGAAAAGAAGTAGGAATTGCCAAGAAAATTTTGACAAAATAAAGAATCAGCATTTAAGCAATTTTCTAATTGTGCTTCCCGTGGATATTAAATTTAAGACATCTTACCAATATAATTGATCTATTGATTTGTTGAAATTATGAACAGGATGTTCATAAAATCAAATCATCTGCGACTGAAAGATAAATTTTTATCACTATCTTCCATCGTCAAGATAATCTCTTGTGAGGTATTCATGTTGAAAAGAGAAACATTCTCAATTTAATATTGAATAGAAAGATTTTTCTGTGAATAAAAAAATCCACGATAAATGAAGTAATTTTTTGTGAATTTCTAACAGAAAACAACTACTTCCCCGGCTAAAGCCACGCTGGACATTGAACTACATCTGATAGATATTCTGAAAAGACCCTAACTCAAAAGAAATATTCAAGTGAGAATGTTTCCCCTTTCAACATAATTGATCTAATTCGTTGAAGCTACCAGAACTGTAATATATCAAATGTTATACTCTAGATATCTGTAACAAATGATACTGTAACATAAATACTGTACCCGTGTCAATAATCATTGTAGTTGAGACACGTTAATTGAATTTAAAAAAAATAATAATAATAACACACAATTCAATAAATCCAAAAATATATGGGTGCATTTGCCTTTGATTTTTTTATCTCGCTAATTAATTTTCCAAATTTTAACAGAAGGATTTTATAATTTGCAACTTATTTGCTGTGGTTTGAATTATTCTTCATCTTCCTCCATTTATAAAGATCTCTGTTGCAAAATATTTTATGTCGCACTACCATATTAATAGGATTTTCTTATGGATATATTGATAGCTATTACACACCATATGTTCAACCAAATGTTCATGGAAAACTGATCAAATTCAAAGAAAAATATTTCCATTATAACTCTTAATCAATCAGTTTTAATGAAATTGTTTTTCTCTCTCAGGTTTCAAATGGCAGAGACAGTTGGTCTTCAGAAGCAAATTAACTATGCACACAGCTTATGACAGAAAAGATAATGCAGAACCCGCTTCAGTCACAGCTTTAGCAGTATCAAAGTAAGTATTGCAAAGCGGAACTGATAGCAAAACTGTACTGTGAAAAGAGCAACTTTTAACTGTTTGATAAAGTTTTGGCAATCAATCACCTTTTCATAATGTTTTCAGTAACTAAATTTTGTAGGGGGTTGACACCCAACTAAATATGTTCTCGAAAAAAAAAGTTAATAAAACATTTCCCTTATTCATTTTTAGAGATCACCGTAGTGTGTATGTTGGTGATACTCGTGGGAGGGTATTTTCTTGGAGTGTTTGTGACATTCCAGGACGTGCGGCTGATCATTGGTTGAAGGACGAAGGAGCAGATTATTGTGCTGGTTGCAACATAAAATTTACCATTTATGAGAGAAAGCACCACTGCAGGAATTGCGGTCAGGTATTTTGTTCAAGATGCAGTAAATTTGAAAGTGAAATCTCACGATTACGTATATTGAAGCCTGTTAGGGTGTGTCAGAGTTGTTATGCAGCGCTTAAAGCGGAACGTTAAATGTTATAGAAACCTATTATTTTTGTTTTTTTCTGAGGTATGGTTTTTCAAGGTGATAATTTTTATATTTCCAATATAAATTGGTTATTAATAAATGTGAAGACCAATTCTGTTTAACTTCAATTTTCATGGGCAAAAAAATCAGGTGAATTTCAAGGACTAACTAACTAGCAGTACATTAACATAATTTTTAATACATTATTTTCAAAAAAAAGTTCATTGATAGCACCTAGAAAAAGTACTAATTTCTCAAAAGTATGTTGCTCCTGCATTAACATCATTCTGTTAATCGGGTATACATACAAACAAAATATAATATTTTTTTTGGGTGCTGAAAAATTGATAACACTAAAAGATCAAATATGGCGCCTATTTTCTAGCACCCTTTATGCAGTTATTCAATTCAGTAATTAATATGTAGATACTTGTTATGTAATAAGTGTATACATTTTCCAAGTGTGTACAGGGAAACCTATTTATATTATATTATTGTTTTCTTTATTCTAAAATTCATTGTTAAATATTTTTAAATTATTTTTTAATTAGGTATATTTTTTTTAAATATGTATTTTAAAATCTATGTATTATAATTTTGTTATTTCCATGTTTACACTTCTTCAATATCACCAAATATTTATTCATTTTAACTTACACAACTGTTTTTAATATTTTGTATATCAAGTAATATAATGAAAAACAAGTTTTCATCTCTTTCAAATTTATTACCAATTCATTTAAACTTATTTAATTATTATTATTCAATTCATCAGCTGAATTCCTTGACTGTGTGGTTGATAAATATTTGGTTTCAATGAATATTTAGAATTTTGATATGAAGATGTAATAAGTCTAGGATGTGCGGTAATAAATTGAAGAGTGATCAGTAGAGCTAATAATATTAAAATAGTTGAATGTGAAATTAAAAATAAATTTACTGAAAAACCTTTATTTGTTTTGAATTACGTATTTCAAGTATCAGCAACATACACCATTATTTTTCCTCATAGAACTATAGAATTTAATAGAAGTGTCAATTATTAATGAACCAAATCTCAGAGTTGACTCATGCTATCAAAGTTCCTATCATAAAATAATAAACTTCCTACAATATATTTTCAATACATAATTTTAATAATCAAAGTAAACTAAAACCAGTTCACTACGATTTTCACAAAATTGGTTTACAAAACCCATGACACGTGTTTTGCTATACTATGGCTTTCTCAAGTGGAAAGAAACTAAATTACAATTACTGAGGTTTGATATAAATAATAGGAACAGGTAGTCAGTTGGATATTAGGTAATTAGGTGATTATTGGTCGAAAGATTCTTCAATTTCTAGTAGATTTAAAATGGGCGAATTATTCAAATTAATGTGGTCATTTTTAATAAGTATTGTGAATTCTTCCCAGGCAACACAAAGAGGTCCTAAATATATCTCGGCGAACTCTTTTTAGGAAATTGTGACGTCATTTTTAACTTCTCTGAGAAGTTGTTGAGAGCTCTATATCTCCTCCAAATGGTCCGCCGCCGGGATATTATCAGCGAGGTCTTAGCGATATCCCACGTGGAAATTCTCGAACAATACACTCTGACAAGTTCTCTGCGAAATCTTATGGCAAGTACTTTGGGAAATTTTCATTTACTGCTCATGTCGAGGTCTCTGCGTGAACTCGCATGAAAGCTAGCTGTATGATCATCTGAGGCAGTGCCTCTGGTGAGTTACGTGGGAACTTTGCATATACATCCTTTTGGCGAGTTCTTTGGGAAATTCACTTCAACATCTTTTGTTGAGATCTATGTAAGGTCGCTTTCACAGTGCTTCTGGCGTGGTCTTCAAGAGTTCACATTGCGAGTTGTACAGAATATTCTTATATATCAGAAAAGAAAAAACGATCTCAATTGAAAATTGGAAAAAAGATTTTTCCAGAATTAGAAAAAATCTACGATGAAAAATATAAGCTACTTTTTGTAATATCTAACTGAAAACAACTACGTTCCCGCCACTTTAGCATGCTGGACATTAACATCATCAGATATATTTATAGATATTTATATCACAATATATATTGTTGAAATATCCCTAACTTTTCACCTGAAAAAATCCTATAGTGAATATTTACATTTTTAATCAGATATTTGATTAAAAAACTTTCTCAATCAAGGATAAAAAGTTTTTCAATAAAATATCTGAATAAAAATATAAATCAGATTTTTTCAGGTTGAAAGTTTCCCACAGTGGTTGTTTTCTGTTAGATATTACAAAAAGTAACTTCAATTTTTCATCGTAGATTTTTTCTAATTTTAAATAAATATTTTTCAATTAAGAATAATGTTTCCTTTTTCAACATGAAAAACCTACCAATAGGTTATCCTGAATGACGAAAGATATAGTTTATAAAGTTTACCTTTCAGTCGCAGATGGATTATTCCACATCTGATTTCATGAACCTCATAACTTCAAAAAAGTAAAAAATTATTTTATATACTTATATCCCGCCCAATTATTCTTTTGTAATACATATTTGTAGGAATCGCTGGGAAGTTGAGAGCTCGTGGGAGGAATTCCCATCGGAATACCCAAACTCAGTCAAATGTATACTGTGTTGTTTTTTCAAGTCATAGCTAAAAAAAATGTAGAATAGGTGCGTGCATTCAATTCATGTTTCTTATATTTATAGTACTTTAATGGTTCTGTAGACTTCAGACAAAAGTTCCACCAACTGGGATACTCAGGTTATAAATAATAACTGCTCTTCTTTATGTTAGTCTGAACAAATTAGGTAAATCATACATCAATAAGAAGAAAACATTCTTTCATAGATTCAATATAATGAGTATATAGGGCCACAGAATGTTTTTAAGTATAGAATTGGTAATATTTTTCTACTTCCTCATATGCATGATTATTTTTCACAGACAGTATAAAGAAAGAAAATAGCCATTTCGCGTTATTCATGACCTAAGTTGGTAGACCTCTTGATATATTAAACAAGGGATTGACTACACATATGTGTGTTGCAGTAGCAACAGTATTAAGATCAGAACACTTTGTATTATTATAACTGTAAGAGAGGAATAATATTGAAACAAGCGATGAACTAATATGAAGTTTATTACACATCTCATCCTACACGGTAAACTAGAGCAGAGAGCTATCAATAATATATCTCAAAACAAAATCACAAAAAATACTGAAAAAATTAACATTTTGGCATAAATCTAGCTATCACCTTTGGTAGACCTGAAAAAAAATGACAAAGCATAATATTCGGGATATTAATTCGAATATACATTTCACTGCCCTTTGGATATCCCACAGGGTGTTGGTTGGAAATTTGAAATTGAGTTTTTCAGAATAACTCGTCAAGAATTGCTGAATTATTTCTATTAAAATTTGGTAACGATTTCCTCTTGAAAATTTCAATTATTCATTATTTAATAAACCCACAAAATTGACAAGCTTTTGTTTGAATATATCTATTTGGGTTTGGCAAGGTTTTTTCTGAGGAATTAAAGAAACAATTCTAAAGACTGAAGAATATCCGTAACCCTCAGTAAGGCACACTGGATAATATGTCTGAAATGACTTTCAATAAAAAAATTAGCGCTGTTGAGAGAAAATAAGGTACCAATAAATTTGAATGAAAAATATTCAGCAGTTAAATTAGGATAATAAACTCCTTTAGCTAGATTGTCATTATTAAAGGCATTATCTTCATTATTGCCTGATTTGCTTTGAATATATGATATATATATATATATATGATAAAATGAATGAATTCCTTTTTGTCGGTTGCTGGGTATCAGGATGAATCTAAAATGGCTGCAACAAGTTAACACCTCTCATCTATTACACCATCAATAGGCCTAAAAACACCCTTCATAAAATGGGAACATGGTGAAAAAACAGTACTTATCTATCCTCACTCTTCATTAAACACAAATAGTCAAATACATATACAAACGATAAACCTTGTGCTTTGAGTAACAACAGTCAACGCCATTCAAGCACTAAAAATAACGTAAGTTTTAGTTAAACAGATGAACGGATAGGGACGATGGATGATCTCCACGATCCACGATCATGTTCTGTTTCTCTCTGTATCATAGAATTCCCCTATGTGCGATGTATAATATGTCACGCATATCTGTTGTCTCTCTCATTCTTTCAGCTCTCCAGCAGTGTTGCCTCCTCAAACACCGGTAAAGAACAAAAACAATATATATATATATATATATATATATATATATATATATATATATATATATATATATGTCAAATAAAAAAATAAAAATAGGGCACAATGATATTTAAAAACTACATATATACCTGCTATGATTGTTTTTATAAAAAAAAATCTCTTCGGCCATATTCTAGTCGACGCAGATAATTCAAGAGGGTGACAGTGGAGTTTTTCTATTATCATCATTATGTTTGATCAGTTCAGTCAATTGGAACAATCTATAAAAATATACAATTCCAAATTTAGAAATAAATATTCAGAATTCAACTAAACATTATATTTATATGCAAGAAACATCCTGCATACAAATTTGGAACCAAAAGGAAACATGACAGGAAAATGTCTTTATTTTTCTTCTAAATGATCAAAATAATAAAATTTTAGCATAGAAAAATGGAAAATGTCAACTTTGAAGAAATATTTCTAAATAGTACTATGGTAGAAATCAAATTTGTAAATAACATAAGTATAATAGGTAAGAAGTTGAAAAATGTGTTTTATAAAAGGTGCTACAAGTGAAAATTGGTAAAAGATAACAAAAAGAAAAATAAAGGAGTGGGAAAAAGAAGAATGAAGCAGAACTGTAAATTTCTATGATCAATTTTGAAGGAAAAATGCTTATAACTGAGGCATTTGAGAGACATTCATGCATACAATCAACTTTGTAACAAATCAGGAGCAAAATCTACTAAGAACCCACTTACCTGGAGGTTATTAGAGTCCCAACTTTTCTCTTCACCAGCAGTAAGGAGGCTGAATTTTGCAAGAAAACACTTCAAACTAACCACAGAACATTCCTGGATTCATGTGAGTGCAAGAAATACAGGTATTTTATCTTTATAAACTCAATCAAGTGGAATATTCATCGAACTGTTACATTCTCGATTCTCGGTTTGATTACAAAAAACACATTATTTTGAGTGAAAATATTCTTCTTCTGTTTATCAAAAAGAGTGAGAATAACATATAAATATTTATTTGGAATATTTCTATTATTGCGCATGAGCAAGCAAATTTAAAGTTTTCAATTTTGATTGGTTGAAAAGTATTACTAGAATAAGATAGATATCGCTGACATAGGTTGTTTTAAGTAATATTTCTTAAAAAAACAACTATCTTACTATTTTTGGACTCTTCATTTATTATTTGATCGTTTTACAATCAATCTTTCTAACATAAACAGTATATTGACATCAAGAAAACAACTATATGGCACAGCTGCCATCCTCCTGAGATTGAGAGAATCATCTCTGAGCTGGAAAAAGGTAAAATAAAAAGAAAAAAGAGGTAAAGTGTACAGGAAAAAGGGGTAACAAGCATCATAGCCGGAGTTTTCTTTTGTTATGATTAGTATGTCACAAAAATTTAAATAGAAAAAAAAAACTTATTAACAATCATATACTACATAACAATATATATATATATATATATATATATATATATATATATATATATATATATATATATATATATATATATATATATATATAAAAGGGTAGTCTTTGCTGACTAGTTAGGATATAAACTAGTTAATAGTGGGGAATGCAGCACTGTCAAAAAGAAAAACTCTTGTAAGATTGTCCAAGCTTTCGGAATTAATTTTATTCCATCATCAGGGAAAACTTAGGTGAGATTGGATGACACGATGTTGAGTAAAAAATTGTCTTTTGACATTATGGTACTAAATAATGAAAAATGTAAAAACAGAGAAATGACTAATGTTCATTACCACACTTATCCCAAGTAGCACACAGAGGTCATAATTCGGTTGTACAGAGGTCTACTAGACCTTTAGCAAAAGTCCATGACTTATGTCTTGTAATATGCTGAGATGTCGCTATGTATGCCAATACGACAAAAAGGCACACTCTTGCGACGTCACATCTACGTTATAAAGTAGTGGTAATGACTTGCCAATATAGACTTATATAAGCCAGTCGCAAAAGGGTCGTTCTGTGGTTTAGTGTAGTCATTATATCATTATGCATGAAGGTCATAATCTTTCTAATATAGTATTACAATATGTATACCATATCAAAAGATTTTATATAATATATAAGTCAGCCTTCCTTTACATGTTCATGATACTCTGTGACCATGATAGTTATCGAGATAAAAATTATTTTCATTTCTGTGTCTTTAAGAATTGTTCTGAAATTTCCAAAAAAAAAAAAAAAAAATATTTATTTTATTTCAGAAAAAATATATTTCATAAATTTTCCTCATTAATAGTTGAAATATGTAGACGATATTACGAAAGATACTTGATGAGCACATCTCCAATGATTTGTAAATTGATTTACACCCAAGGTCCCATATTTTTTATTTTAAATATTTTTGTTCCAATATGGCTACCAGAATGATGTTATCAATCAATCGAAAAACATGGATGCCGTCCTTCTAGTGTCGAAAAGTTCTAATTACTCCGGTATGTACTATCATAGAATAGTTTACGAGTGTCTCAAAGACATCGCAATATCTTACATAAAAAAGTTGTAATAAAGTCGCTATGACCACAAGTAGCAAGTTTTATTGTACTAACGTCGTAACGCTATCAAAACAGAAGAAGATATAGACTGAGTGCATAAGCATTCCGCTAGTTCCGCCTAATGGAAAACGCTAAAAATAACTGACATTTACAATAGAGGTTATGTTGATGTTGAATATTTGAATATTTTTTATTTATCTCTCGAAGTGCACATACATATTATTTATGTCTTTCCTTGTTGTGAAAACTGTTGAAACTTAGTTTCTTCTGTTTTGAATAAGTAGTCGTTTTCTTTGTAATAGTTTTATTTAACTCCACTTTCACAATGCTTGGTTTTCTTTTTTTTATACTTTTTATCATAGACAAGAGTTCTATACTGATACTTTTTATTGACATGTAACATATATCATCTTTTTAGGCACAGAACATGAATATATAGAAATAATGCAATGTTGCCAACTTTATACAACAAAAACCATTGAAGGAACTGGATGAACTTCATTTTTTTGTAGTGTCCCGATAGACTGATTAATTATTTCAGATGTTAATTTTGAGATAGGCACTCATCCTTCCTCTTTATATTTTTCTATACGCTCCAGTTCTCTTGTAAGGCAGATTGCATTTTTGTTTTGGCATTTTAATCATTCATACGGAACTGAATATTCTACATACATAACACAATATACCTATCCAACAAAAATAATCTAACCATAGATACATAATGTAATCATTACGACCAAAGTTCATCAGTTGATAAAACTACATTACATGAGTACAATATGTAGTCTTAGAAACGTTTCAAGAATCCATTCATTAGAACCACATATGTTCATTGTCATAATGACCTCACAGCAACTGCTCTTAAGTTCTATTAATGACACATACAATTTATTTACATACAAACCACAGTACAACTTCATCTCGAGAATTCTTTATTGTACTCTCGTTATATCTACTACATGACGTCATAACAACGCCTGAAGGTTATAAAACGCACATTAACTTTTTGGTTCAAATACGTGGTTTTTAAGACGGTATAAGAAGTCATTATGTTAATTTTATGACTCTGTGCTACTTGGGATATGTTAAAAATTATACAATACAATTTGTTAAAATGTCTTCAACCATGTGGTTGGAATCAAACTATATATATATATATATATATATATATATATATATATATATATATATATATATATATATATATATATATATATATATATATATATATATATATATATATATATATATATATGAAGAAAGAGAGAGTAGTCTTTGCTGACTAGTTAGGAAAAAGTCTGAGAAATTCTTTGGGACAGCAGCAAACGCAAATGTACTCTTATAACATTATATTTCCAATATTTCGACAATGAATATTGTCATCATCAGGGAGAATGTTAGTGAGAATGGTCGTTTTTCGGTGAAATACAAAAAGATGTGAAAGACAGCATTAAAACATGTAAAAACATGGAGCAACAATTAGATTTATGGAATAATATTTGTAACACAAAACATTACTGGTAAATTTATTAAAAGCCGAAAACCATTGTGGTGAACTTTCTTTGGTTATGAATGTGAAAAGTGAGCTTTTTGTATTTCACCGAAAAACGACCATTCTCATAACATTCTCCCTGATGATGACAATATTCATTGTCGAAATATTGGAAATATAATGTTATAAGAGTACATTTGCGTTTGCTGCTGTCCCAAAGAATTTCTCAGACTATATATATATATATATTTTTATATATATTGCAATAATAATTTCTTATTCAGGTTAAGTTACGTACGTTAGGAACTCGCAGTGAGAATTTCTTGTTCTTGTTACATTCGGGATATCTTTAGGAACTCGCAATAAGAATTTCTTATTCAGGTTACGATCAGAATAACTTCAGGAACTCGCATTGAGAATTTCTTGTTCTGGTTACATTCTGGATAACTTCAGGAACTTGCAATGAGAATTTCTTATTCAGGTCACGTTAGGGACATCTTTAGGAACTCGCAATAAGTTGGAAACTAGCAAATGAAATGTGAGGACTCCAAGATTTCCCCTGGAGACACCAGTGAGAATTTCGTGCACATAGCGATCACCGAGACCTCGCAATAGGAGTTTGCATAAGATCCTAATTATAATCTTGCGGAGAGATCTGTGTTACCTGGGTTGTCTTTATTAATCTCTAAGCTTTCTATGATATTGAGTTTCCGACATTTCTTTTATACATGTAGAAGTTCAAAGTAATCAGCAATGCTTTTCAGTCAGGAGATGGTTAGCAAAAGTTGAATTAGATTTGCCCGTAATAAAACGGTTTCTATGCTCAGATATGCATTGCTTGAAAGTTCTACCTGTTTGTCCTATGTGAAAACTTGGACAAATACCACAGATTCGTTTATATACTCCAGATTTGTCAGACTTTTTAATTCGATCTCTGTTTTAATAAATTTTGCCAAAGTATTATTTGTTGTGTAAGCAATATTATTGATATCTTTATGTCTTAAATAATCAGAAATGTTCTCTGAAGGTCTGCCAAAATAAGTAATAACCCTGAAATTTGACTTTGTATTTGAATTTGTTGGATAAACTTCCTGAATTGCCTTTTTATAGAGTTTTTTCAATAGAATGCTGTCTACTAAACTTGAGTTATATCCGTTATTGGCTGCAATTTGTTTAGTTATATCCTTTATTGAAATTCTCTTCTGACAGAGGAACATTCACTAGTCTGTGGATATTATACTCTATTATATGCGGCTACTTTGTGTTGGTAGGGATGAGTGGAAGTACTATGAATTGTAATATCTGTAAACGAAAGTTTGTGGAAAATAAAAAAATCGTGTTTATTGTTTATTTTCGTTATGGTCAAATCTAAGAAGTTTATCGAAGTAAATTGGTGATAAAAAACTTCTTATACTGGTATAGATATGTAGATGACATCTTATGTTGTTTTGTATGTAATTAAATACATTTTTCAATTTCATCAATGGTATTCATCGCTCAATCAAATTTACAAAAGAAATTGGAATGAATGATTTGATAAACTTCTTAGATGTGACCATAACGAAAATAAACCTTTTAACACGATTTTTCAATTTTCCACACACCTTCGTATACAGATATTACAATACATCCCTACCGATACAAAGTAGCCGCATATAATAGTACGATCCACAGACTAGTGAATGTTCCTCTGTCAAAGGAGATTTTCAATAAAGAATTGAATATATTAAAACTAAACAAATTGCAGCCAATAACGGATATAACTCAAGTTTTGTTGACAGCATTCTATCAAAAAAACATAAAGACATAAAGATATTACGAAGGCGTAGAAGTGCCACACTTTTTTTTATTTTACAATTCCGACTTGTAAGTCGGAATTTCGACTTGTAAGTCGGAATTCCGACTTGTATGTCGGAATTACGACTTGTATCTCGGAATTCCGACTTGTAAGTCGGAATTCCAACAACGAAGGCTGAATTTATTATTGTGACACCCGACTTCCAGTTCGAAAGCAATTAAGTGAAATTGATGTTGGAGTCTGGAAATATGAGTTCATTCAATGATGTGAGTATGATATTAGTATATAATATGTAGCAAGATATTACAATTATTATTCAATTCATCATTCATGTTTATTATGGATGTGGGTTCATAAATACCATTAAAAATATTTTTGTACCAGTATGCAGATCAGAAAATAATTTGGGAGTCATTTACAGCTGACCAATCGCAAATTGAGGAGTTCGGGGATTCAAGGGCTTTATTCCAATAGAGTATCACCAAACTATCGAGTTGTTTTTGTTAGTAGGCTCTGGTGTGCGATTCCGTTTGACATTAAGACTGTTCGAGGTATCGCAATTTACAACTATGTGCGGTTTCACAAAAATTGAAATGATTTCCCAATTTTTTTTGAAAAGTATGTATTTAGGCTTCAAATTACGATTGTTCCTACTTGTGTATAATGGATATCATTTTATAGGACGATACCGACGACTCAGCTTTTATCCTCGAGAATAATTGCCTGGAAGGATATAAATAAAATTAGTAACGGCTTTCACGATTGAAAAATCACTAGACATCTCTATAAATGCTCCATTATCAATAAACGACGTTTTGAAGTTGAAAATTATAATCAAATATCGCCTGCATCATATAGAGTGAAACTTGACAAAAACAATGGAATGATCTCTCATTAATTACTAATAGTCTAAGAGAGTGCAGCAAAAAAACTGAAAAAGCGAGTAACAGAAAGGAATTTAAATAGTTA
>JAFIRS010007017.1:0-29171 GCA_018342105.1 Gonioctena quinquepunctata | reverse complement strand
GTTAACCCGGGTTTTCTTTTTCCCTTTTTTATCCCATTTTCCCTTTTTTTTCAGAAAAAAAAAATCCAAATCGGTGGGCTTACCAACACAAACACACATTGATTTTCACTATATATTCCTCAACACTTTTTCCAGGACAAAGAAATTTCCAATAACTTTTCTAAAAATCCTTTCTTTGCCTAACAATTTTATTTGGGGTATTACAAACAGTCAAAAAACAATTAGCTAAATAGGTCCAGCCGTTGTTTTTATAAAACCTCTTCTTTTACGTGGCTTGCGGTAGGTGTTGACTGATAGAAATCGTCACGTAAGAGAAAAGGGTTATGCCCCCTCCATGCGACTATCTTTCTATTTCTCTCTATAATCTGTATATTAAATTTTTTTTATTTTCAATAACTTTTCAAATGTTTTTCATCTTCTATGATTTTTTCAATGCAAATAATATGAAATAAGGAATCAAATCAAAAAATTTCATTTAATATTTTAGGAAACCCATTCATTTATAAGAAATGAGATAAAAACAAGTGAATTATAATTAAATAAAAAAAAAACTGTCATGTGTGGGATTCGAACCCACGCTCCCTCTCGAGAATCAGAAATTACAGTTCAAATCTGGCGCCTTAGACCGCTCGGATACTGACCGCTGTGGATACTGAAACCTTAAAATATCTTGAGGCTGTTACTCCATTGGTATGGTTGCTGAACGGATTTTTTTTCTAAAAAAGGCCATACAAAACGTATGCACAACTTTTGTATTTTTCTAATGTTTGCTGTGAGTACTAACACTTTTCATCCGTTTACCCGATTGGCCAGGTTTTTTAAACCCCGAAAATTCGATAGGACATTTAGATTGTTTAGGGTTCCCGGACTTCCTCTTATTCTCCCGGGAATGATAGATGGGGTCAAAATATTAAAAGTACACTTTGTCAAAAGTTTCGTTTTCCCCCTCAAAGTTAAAATGAAAAATGTTTCTCTTTATAATTTCGGGGCATATTCAAAATTTTAAATTTTGGTGATTGACTAAACAAAATGAATTCCTTGATCCCCTTCAAAATATTTTTCGCTACAAAGTCAGGAACGGACAACCCCTATGGTTCACACCCAAAACTTTGAAATGACAGATAATTTTTTCAATAGTTTTCTACAAAAGGTAGTAGACAATTTTCGAAAAAAGTACAATGGAAAGTCGATCGGAGCAACGATTCTTGATAAAAATGCAGGTTTACTCGACGACATCAAACCCGATCGTCCACCATTATTTGAAATGAAAAATGTTTACAGTAGAAATACTAATGCTTACGTTGATTCAACAACATTTATAACAGGTATAATACAAAATATGCTAAAATAAAGTCGTAAACAAAAAGTACAGTACCTAGTTGAAAGTTTCATTCACAATGTAGATATTTTTTCAAATGAAATATCAAGTTATGTAGATTCGTGGTGTTTTTGAACTAACAAGCTACTCCACTATGAAATATCGAATTCAGTCCAATTTTGTTTACGCGTGGAATAAGCTCGTTTCGTGTTGTGTTATCTGAATCTCATGAAACTCATTATTTGGATGTTGCCACTTCGTATTCACAGCCTTAATGTTGAGGAGTTTCACTGATAATTATAATTTCATGGGAGAAAATCTTTAACCCAAAGATAAATTTAGCTGAAAAAACGCATATCGGAAGACATAACTAATAAAAAGCAAATGAATAAACTACGAAAATGGCTGCACATGAATAGGTGAAAAATATCTGGTGAATAAATTTATGTTCCATTTCTTCCACAGATGTTGGCAAAAACACCTTGTAGAAAGAAATAAAATTAGTGTGGATAAAAAATTACAACTGGAATGCGATTTTGTTTTGTTGAGTGGTGCGTTGTCATTGTATTGTCAATATTCTAATAGGACAGTTTGAAGTGTTTTGATATGGCCGAACAGTTCACAGTCAACGAATATGCAGATATGCATGCAATGTACGGACGAGCATTTGGTAATGCTGCAGAAGCTCGTCGTCTGTATGCCGAGCATTTTCCCAATCGAACGTTACCGGCAAGAGAAACTTTCGAGCGTGTCTATCTCAGCTTGAGGGAGACAGGTATGTCTAATGGATAATTAATTGGAGCCTGTTGTTTCATTTTGATATTATTGTAGGTTCAGTTTTGCCAAAACGAGGTGGTGAGGGAGCTCCTAGGGCTGTGCGTACCGTTGTATTGGAGGAAAATATTTTGGAAGCTGTCGCTGATGATCCTTCAATGAGCATCAGACACCTATCAGAACAGTTCCATACATCCAAGTCCACTATTCATGGAATAATTAGGGAACAACTGCTCTACCCATATCACATCCAGAAGGTACATGCCATGACACCTGAAGATTTTCCAGCACGACTGGAATATGCCAATTGGTTCCTGGATAAGCAAAGAGAGGATATGACTTTCATTACTCGATTTTCATTCACTGATGAAGCAGGTTTCAGTAGAGATGGAGTAATCAACTCTCATAATCTCCACATATGGGCCGAAGAAAATCCCCATGGGATAATGCAAACCAAACACCAACGGCAATTCAACGTGAATGTTTGGGCTGGTATCATAGGAAACCATCTTATAGGACCATTCGTTCGACATGACCGATTGAATGGAGAACGTTATTTGGAGTTCATTCAGAACGATTTGAATGGACTTTTGGAACATGTTCCATTGCAAACCCGAAGGGATATGTGGTTTATGCATGATGGCGCTTCTCCTCATTTTTGTTTGATTGTGCGGGACCATCTGAACCAGATTTTCCCTAATAGATGGATTGGTAGAGGTGGGCCATATTCATGGCCACCGCGGTCTCCGGATTAAATTCCATTGGATTTATTTCTGTGGGGGCATCTTGAAAGCCTCGTTTACGCTACACCCATTCACACCAGAGATGCCTTGTTGAATAGAATTACATTACATTGTGAAGCCATACGAAACGACCCAGGCATGCTATTTCAAGTGCAGAGAGGGTGTTTGCGCCGACTAAGAAAATGTTTTGAGAGAGACAGGGGTCATATCGAGCAGTTTTTGTGGCGGATTTTGCATTTCTGTTTGCTCTTGAGGTTTGTCGTCGAACAAAAATGAATTTTTATCAAAAATCGTTGCTCCGATCGATTTTCCACACCTGTACTTTCATTCAGGAAGTTGTCCAGGTAACCTTGTTTTGTTAAAACATATTGACAAATCCCAGTCATTTCAAAGTTTTGGGGTGTGGACCATCGGGGGTAGTCCGTTCCTGACTTTGTAGCAAAACATCTGACTTCTGCATGAAAGCTCATCGAAGGAATTCATTCGTTTAGTCAATCACCGAAATTTAGATGATTTTGAATATTCACTTTGAAAGTTATCAAAGAAAAACATTTTTCATTTTGTAACTTTGAGGGCCCGTAACTTGGTAACGAAGGCTTTTAGGAACAAAAGTTATATGAAGTACTGGTGATATTCCGACCCCATTTATACATTCTCGAGAGAAGAAGAGGAAGTCCAGGGACACCCTGTATTTGTATATTTTTGTCACGTAAAGAAAAAGCATTTTGCTTCCTCCATGGTTCAAAACGATCCGAAGAATCAATCGATATCAAGGTAGCAGAATATGTTGCCATCAATCTCATGTATCCACTTTTTTTTTTGTCAATATGTTTCTGTTTCAAAGTTGACGTTTTCTTTTCCACACATTTAATTGTCATTATACCATGCGATACTATACCTTTATTCTTTTTCCAAACTTATCTGCCACAGTAAAACATATATCATTCCTGATAATACTTCTCGTTATTTTATATCAAATTGACGAGCCACATATTCAATGTAAACCATTAATCCAACTTCGGCATAAAAAAAACATAAGAAAAGGATATAATGATCTTAACACACGTTATATAGAAATATAGAAGAAACAAAAATATCATCCACGTATACCACTCAACGTTAATATCCGACCTGTATTCGCATAGATATCCTACCGCTCATGTATAATTTTAAATTTCGTACACCTTCGGAATCGTATGAGCAAGGGCTAGACGCTTGTCACACAGACTCGTATATAATCAAAAGATACATTGCAAGTTGTACTTCGGGACGCACCAACCGAGTACCCTTTCCATACGACCCACCCATCAGAGAGAGCACCTGGCCACAGTTTATAGCTGAAGAAACAGTTCGGTCACTTAGCGTCGGCACTTTGATCTTCATGTTTCCGTTTGTACACTGCGCAACTCTGATTTTTATGCCTCGCGCATACCGCGTGTTACTGTGTTGCTAATACTGACATTTTTCGTATACTTCGAAGAGCGATAATCGCGTACAGTCTTCTGCGCATCCTGAATTCTTTCCCTGGAGTGGATGTCACCTTGGAACATGCATTTGGGCCAAGTGAGCTAACTGCTTCTTTAGCTATAAACTGTGACCTGGCTTTATCTCTCGACTAGAGCTAAGGGTCGTAGGAGGATCTCAACGCGCTAAGTGATCCTAGCTACCGAATCATTTCAGCCACGGTGGGGCCATTTGATAAGACAAGCTACTGGCTCTGGGATGTCAGTACCAGAGCGATAAATGAGATAACGGGCAAGCCGGACATAAGTCGTAAATGGAATTTATCGAAAACAAAATAAAAATTCATTGATTGGTTATCCACTGATGGGGCATACACCCTATCGTTTCAATAAAAATAGAGACATACAAAAAACAAGTTGATTTGCTGAACCTGACTCCGTCCATTTAACATGCGATATACAGTCCTCGTCTAAAGTCCGTTTCCCCCCTACTAATTTTTTAACCACACGGTATATCGCAATGAAATTTGGAGGGCTCAAATAGGAGATAAAAACCTTTTCCATGAAAAAATCACAGCTAAAAGTTTTTAAATGGCGGCTGAGCGCCATATTCAATAATTTTTTTAAATAGTACACCCCCGTATATTATTTCATTTTCGAAATATGCTCATAATTCTCAACAGTTCTCTCCTATACACTTTATTCCTAAATTCAATTGTTTTCGAAATATTAACGTTTGAAAAGTGACATTCCGGTTTAAAATGAAGTATGGATTTGGGTCACTTCCGGTTAAACAGTTTGCTTACTAAACTTTATTATTAATTTGTAGTTGAATCTCTCAATGAATTCGACTAATAAGAGGCGTAAAGAGAGTTTATTAAGAATATACAGTACCGCTTACCGAAAAAGTTCGAAGCCTACGAATGTGTTCTGTAAATTTACAATCAAAACAAATTAATTAACTAAACAATTATCATTAATTTTTGAATAGCACTTTTATTTAACTCCAACAATTATTTCACCAAGTGTTCAATGTGGCCCCCTCCTGAATCTTGACAATAAAGTGCCCTATTATAAATAGCTTCTCTCACGTTGATTGGAGTCTGTTCATATATTTATTCACATTTTTCTATTATTCTGCGTTCCAACTCTTCAATTGTTTGGCATTCAGTGGCGTGGATTTTTGACTTCAGATACCCCCAAAGAAAAAAATCTGAAGGTGTGAGATCCGGAGATCTTGGTGGCCATTCTGTACTTCCCCTGCGACCTATCCATCGCCCAGGAAAGTTTGTATCGAGGAACTCTCTAGCCATGTGATCGAAATGGGGAGGTGCCCCATCCTGCTGGAATATGATTTCACGATTTTTGAACTCTTCCTGATTGTTTTATACAATTCATTTTATTCGAAGTTCAATTTCGGTTTCTAAAAGATTTCTGTAAAGAACTCCTGTAAGATTGTCTCTGATGAAAATCTACAACGCGATTGCCCAAAATCCCCGCCCAAACATTCACCTTTTTCGGAAACTGGGTATGTCCCTCTCTAAAAATATGTGAATTAGTATCGCTCCATTATTGTACATTCTGATTTGTTGAAAATATAAACAGGATGTTCATAAAATCAGATGTGGAATCATCTGCGACTGGAAGATAAACTTAAGTCACTATCTTCCATCGTCAAGATAACCTCTTGTGGGGTATTCATGTTGAAAAGGGAAACATTCTCAATCGAATATTGATAGAAAGATTTTTCTGTGAATTGAAAAATCCACGATTAAAATGAAGTTATTTTTTGTGAATGTCTAACAGAAAACAACTACTTCCCCGGCTAAAGCCACGCTGGACATTGAACTACATCTGATAGATTTTCTAAAAAAGCCCTAACTTTTTCAGAATATCTATCAGATGTAGTTCAATGTCCAGCGTGGCTTTAGTTTGTTGACTTTTCCATTAAAAAAAACGTGCATTCGTCTGCGAAACACGTTTTAGGAAGCCCCGTTCTCCTTCAATTGTTCTTGTTAACCACTCACAGAATTCAACCTTCTGGTCTGGATCATCCTCCGTGAGAGCATGCAGGATTTTCATTTTATAGGGATGGAACTTTTCTTTATTTAGGACTCTTTGGACACTTCTTGAACTTACTCCACAGGATTCAGCAACTGCAGACGTCAACTGAGTCGAATTGATTACCATTTCAGCAACAATTTCTACCTTTTTTTCTTCTGAAAGAGGCGGTCTTCCTGATCTTGGAGCATATTTCAGCATACCAGTTGCTTGGAGCTTATTTGAAAGTTTGCGTAAATGTGACTTCGAAATAGGATTCTCGGGAAATCTATCATTAAACATACGGACTGCTAGATGACAATTTCTTCTAACTTCTCCAAATATCAGAACTGCTTCAAATTCATCATCTAAACTACGAGCCATGATCACCTTTTTCATAAAAGGATTTAGGCGCTCAACGGACTTGTTACCGCGACAACGATTTTTTCCAATGCAAACTTGATTGAAAGCAACATTAGTGTTTTTGGTTGGGTTTGAAATTACCAAAATGTCACTATTCAAACGTTAATATTACGAAAATAATTGAATTTAGGAGTGAAGTGTAATGGAGAAAATTGTTGAGAATTATGAACAGATTTCGAAAATGGAATAATATACGGGGTGTTCTATTCATAAAAATTATTGAAGATAGCGCTCAGCCGCCATTTTGGAACTTTTAACTGTGATTTTTTCATGAAAAAGTAGGTTTTCATCTCCTATTCAAGTCCTCCAAATTTCGTTGCGATATACCAGGTTGTTCGAAAATTAGTAGGGGGCGAACGGACTTTAGACGAGCACTGTATACTTGTATGTAATCGATTAGGAACTATCACCAGGTACTTCAGAGAGAGCAGTCATCGAGTTAATTCAGAATCAGTATTCAGTGCGGTTCTGTCAATTTATGTAATTTTGAGATGTTGAAGAAGAAGAGTTCGTTAATATTATTCGGTTGGTAGTCAGACCTAGAAAAGATTCAACTCATTGTATCCACATAGTGTAGTTATTATATTATCAAAGTCAATTATTCAATGGTGAAAGTCAGTGTTAATGAAGTCACTTCCATTTTATAAGAAAGTCAGTTCTTCAGAATAATACGGGTATTCAATAAGGGTATCAGAAAGTTCAAGTAATTGATATCGAATGCAAAGGACCAGGCACAGATATAAGGGGGTTTCTAGGTATTGATAGAATTTGCAGAAATTTTGATGTATTACACCACGATAGCGATTGCATGAGTTACTGCAGGGTGTAATAGAAACTAAATTTATCTTGTCATGTGATAGGCGATTTCAATAAAATAACTTGTATTGCGATTCACAAGAAAAATCATAATAAAAATTTAGATCTTTAAATTAATTTTTCCGTCCACCATAAAAATTCCAATCGACCCCATTCAAGGGTAGTTTGTACTTGTGATTTTCCTAATAACTTTGCTGACTGGGGATTTTCAGTTGAAACATTGAAATGTAGATTGCACAAAACATATTTTTTTGTGTCCATGAAAAAATTCAAATCAGTCCCCTCATGAGAGTAGCTTATACCTGCTGACCGGGGGTATCCAATGATGGCAAATAACATATTATTCATGCCACTATAGGGAAAATTCCCATCAGCTACCAAGGGTAGTTTACACTTGCGATTTTTCGAAAAACTGTCGACCGCGGAATCAAATATTCGAAAATAAACCTTAAAATAAACGATGCAGTCTCATGATTAATATACTTAGAAAAATCAAATAGAATTCGAATATATACATCCAATCAAATAATTTTGGCAGAATCCGCATAGAAAAAATGAATAAATATATATATAAATATATATATATATATAAATATATATATATATATATATATATATATATATATATATATATATATATATATATATTTCTCAGAATGTAAAGTGCTTGTTCACTTCTACCCAATATGTGTGGTGGGTCTGTTTTTGATACCAGTCTAAAAGTCCAAGTCCAAGTCTAAAAGTTATCTCAATGGTTTTATTTCCGAAAAATCACTCAAAATGTTTTCTACGTTATTTTTATCCTCCTTAGCTTGCCTTAAATGTGTTTTCTCGTACGTTACAAAACTAGTATTTTAGTTGCCTTGATTTATCTTTCATTTCATTATTGAATCACATCACATTTTGTTATTATCTTCTATGGAAATTTTGTTGATTTCAATGACTTCATTTGTTTTTTTCAATAATTTGTGGTACCATCTTGAATTGGTCTCTACAATATGAACGAAAATAGAATGAGTTTCGTTTTTCAGTTATGATACCTTTCATTCAAGAGCCAGTAGTTGGGAACATTCCTCATGTATGACTGATACAACAACCACAAATCGTAACCTGATCACTTTCCAATACAATATTGGTGCATTTGGAACCTACTATGATTCCAAGGAGTAAATTTTCTACATAAAATTTCAAGTTTCTTCCTTCGATAACAAAATTTTTCAGCCATATCACTGCTACTTTGGTCAGGTGAATATACGAATAATCCCACCTCGATCCTGTTTAGTTCAAATCACAAACTGAAGCAGAACACGAAAATCAATAGACCTGATTTTCGCTTTTATGTCGTATTTTATGGAAAAACAAAGTTAATTTTACGCTTTAACTTTTTAATGTACTGATTTGATTCGTTTATTCATTATTTCTATAAAACGGCACCTGCTGGGTAAAAAAATTGAAAAAATATATTAATATTAGACATTAATCATCCTGGTCAGATAGATTCTACTCTAGTGGTTAGAGATTCTCTGAATGAAACCTTTCCCAATCGTTATATTGGACGATGCGGTCACATTGAATGGCCTGCTAGGTCCCCAGATTTAACTCGTATGGATTTTTTGTCTGGAGTTACTTGAGAAGTGAAGTATACATAAACCGACCTACCAATTTGAAAGACCTTAAAGAGATGTAGTCAAACGTAACCCAAGAATTCATCAGATATTAGTTGACAATATCCCCAACCAAAAGAGCTCAATTCGGGAATTTGTTGGGAATGTGTTATTTGTTTATTTTCACTATGTACTGACTACTTTCAATATTTTCGTTGCAAAATAAATAATGAAATAAATAAGAAATATGTTGACCTGTTTTCTTTATACTCAGTATACTGTAACTCAAAATGTCACATATTACATATGTGGTGTGGTTGAACTAAGAAAATTATGGGCTTTTAATATTTGATATAAAAAATATA
Organism: Gonioctena quinquepunctata; assembly: GCA_018342105.1. Classification (NCBI taxonomy): domain Eukaryota; kingdom Metazoa; phylum Arthropoda; class Insecta; order Coleoptera; family Chrysomelidae; genus Gonioctena; species Gonioctena quinquepunctata. Next base: position 19,625 of record JAFIRS010007017.1, on the reverse strand, counting down.
CCGTTTTCATTTAAATTATATATTGATAACGTCATAAATTGTAATGTAATGGGGATAATTTTTTTTTTTTTTTAAGAAGAAAACTAAGATTAAAAATCAACCTGTCCGAGCTTTAAAAAATTAATAGTATAATCAGGTTTCCTCTTTATAACGACTGTATACAGTGCTTCTCAAAAGTCCTTCCCCCCCTTTTATTTTTGGAACGTTTATACATAAACAAGTGAAATTTGGAAACTGAATATTGAAGGTTGTAAACTTCCCTACTAGTGATGATAGATAACGAAATCGTCAAAAATGACGTCACAAGGCCATTGTGACCAATGATTTTGAATGGAACCCTACGGCAAGCGACACATCTTTCAAAAGGTATCGAAAAAACCTATTCAATTATACTAATTTTGTTTGTGTTTATGGCAGTTTTGCCAACTCGCTTTCAAAAAACGTAAAGCTGGGATGAATTGAATCAGTTAAAACTAAAATTCCAAATTCAAGCTCCGCCTCTGGATATTTGTCGAATAAGTTGAAGTTTTTGTTAGTCTCCCTAATTCGACGTTTTTGTAATTGCCAAGTTTTTGTACATTTGATAATTTGTGTATTGTTGATCGAACGTTTAACTGTTTAAGCAGCTTTTGGTACTTTTAATATTTTTGTACATTTTAATAATTTGTTAAACTGTGGTGAGCCGAACGTTTAAGTGCTTCAAGAAGCGAAATGGTACGTGCTTTAGGTGATAAAGTAGCAGCGATCCTAATTCTTGGTGAAACTGGACAAAATATTCATGCACCAGAACGCATTTTCAATGAGAGGTTTCCCGATCACCCCGTTTCGAGGACTTCAAGGGAGCTTTTCGTAAGTTTGAAACAACGGGTAGTATTAATGATGCCAAACAATCTGGCAGACCACAAATTTCTGATGAGAACAAATTGATAAACTGGCAGAAGTAATAGTTAATCCTACTTCTTCAACAACTCACGTTGCATCTACCTGTGAAGTCAGTCGAAGAACAGTACACAGGGTGTTGAAAAAAAACAAATTTCATCCATACAAATTAAAGATGGTTCATCAACTCTCAGACGACGACCCAGACCGAAGACTAGAATTCATCAGATATTAAAATATGGAAACTAAAATTAACCAACAGCCAGACTATGTCAAAACAATTTGTTTCAGTGACGAAAGTACTTTCTATCTAAATGGGAATGTAAAAACAGAATGTGAGGTATTGGAGTGACGCAAATCCTTACCTGTTTCGTGAAGCAGATACCCAATTACCCCAGAGGGTGAATGTTTGGGCAGGTATCCTGGGAAACCACATCGTTGGGACCCTTTTTTACACGCTTTATATTAGCTTCACTTGTTTGTTTGTTTGTTTGTAACCGACTCCTTTGGGCACGATTTTGACCCACTTCCAGACGTCCGAATGATGTGAAATTTGGCAGGTGTACATAATTCCGGTGACAATACATTAAGAAATTTTTGTGTAAAAAAAACAAAATGGCGGCAATTGGGGGTTTTCTGGTCGGAGTTAGATTCTTTTCAAAATTGAAAAATTTCAAAATGGCGGTTTCAAAAGGGTTGGACGAGTTTTAATGATTATGGTCTGATTCTCTTTAAAATTGGTATGTGGGGGTTTTGGGGTCGAATATTATGATCATTTTGTATAAATTGAGAAATTCAAGATGGCGGCCGAGTTTTGTGATTATGGTCTGATTCTATTCAAAATTGGTATGTGGGGGTTTTTGGGGTCGACTATTATGATTCTTTTGTAAAAATTGATGAGTTCAAGATGGCGGCTTCAAAATGGCGGCCGAGTTTTGTGATTATGGTCTGATTCTATTCAAAATTGGCATGTGGGGGTTTTTGGAGTCGGAGATTATGATTACCTAATTTGATAAGATTATTCCATTTTTTTATTTGCAAAAAAATAATTAGAATAATAGTTAAAAAAAATAACACGCTTTTATAAATAAACCACACTAAAAAAACCAGACTAAAAAAATAGAAAATAAGAAAAAAAATTATTTTATTTAAAAAAAAAGCGTGGGGTGCATGGTATCAATAATTATATAGTACATTACACACCTAGGGCAGTGAAGTAAGAAATGTCTCAGATCACAGGTAATTGTTGTCTGACGGGATACCATGCACCCCACGCTTTTTTTTAAATAAAATACATTTTTTTCTTATTTTCTATTTTTTTAGTCTGGTTCTCTATGAAAGCGTGTTTTTTAGTTTTTTCAAACAATTATTTATTTAAATACTAATTTAACTGGTGAGGTTTATCTAGAGCTGTTGCAAAACGCAATAGAACCGTTAATCCTTGAAATTTTGCAAGATAATCCAGATGAATTCGGCAATTTGGAAATAACATTCCAATGGGATGGTGCTTCTCCACACTATTACGGTGCAGTAAGACGTTATTTGGATGAGGAGTATCGTGGTAGATGGATTGGACGACGAGGTTCAACGGAATGGCCAGCTCGATCACCGGAACTCAAACCTTTGGATTTTTTTCTGTGGGGGTACCTTAAATCGAAGGTTCACGCCACTGAACCTGACAATGTTGACGTTTTGAAATAACGTATTGTTGCAGAATTTGAGGCTGTTTCCGCAGACACATTTGCAAAAGTACGAGAAGAGTTTTAAAATAGGATATTTCACTGTGAAGTAAATGGAGGTCACTTCGAGCAATTTCTTTAAGTAGATACCGATTCTTAAATCTGTAATTAATATCATACTGAATCGAATTTAAATTTCAATGTTTACTAATGAGCCATTAAAACTGCCATGAACACAAACAAAATTAGTATCATTGAATAGGTTTCTTCGATACCTTTTAAAAGAGGTGTCGCTTGCCGTAGGGTTCCATTTAAAATTAGTGGTCACAATGGCCTTGATTTCGTCATCTATCATCACTAGTAGGGGAGTTTAAAGCCTTTAATATTCAGTTTCCAAATTTCACTTGTTTATGTATAATAGTTCCAAAAATAAGTGGGGGGAGGGGACTTTCGAGAAGCACTGTATATAATTTCCCGAAACGTAAATACATTCATAAATCTCGGTTTATTACGATGCCGATGCCAAAATATATATATAATTAATAATTCGATAAAAACAGACAGTCATTCACCGGACGCAAACATAGATGTAAACTAGAGTGAACTTTGCAGTCTGCCATTTCAATGCGTCGTGTTGTATCTTCGAGTATACAGGGGAAATATTAAGAATAATCAAGGCAGTTCTTAAGATGTAGAGTTTCAATAGTTATTTCAGCAGCAGCAGCCGAATGATCAATTCAGATCATTCAACATTGAAATATGAAGTTAGTCAAGTTCTGTCAATTATTTTAGTTAAAATGATTCAACTCAGTGCATCGAAGCAGTGTAGTTCAGATCAATTTGGAATATGATAATCAATCAAACAATTACGAATAAGATTATAAGATAGTAAAGGCGGTGTCAATAAAGTTCCGTTGCAGTCATATCATTTTCTAATCAAGTCAGATTATCAGAATTAACACGTCGAAAATGTAATTAAGAGAAATAGGAAGTTTACGTTATCAATAACAAACGCGATTTTAACCGAAAAGTGGTAAATAGACGTACATAAAGAAACGCAGATCAAATGGGATACTGATGTAATGAATATATTATGAATGACTACAGAATATGTCAGATGTGTTTTAATTATAATTATGGTTCCTATGAGATTTTATTGCATGTTATCTCCTTTATCACATTTCAACTTGGAAAATTGATGCATTTTTATTTTGAAGTAAAAGAAAGGTTGAGTTTGGCGTCACAAATTGAAAAACCCTTCAAACAAAATACGAGTGTGTGTTTATCTAGCCGATCGTGTGGAATTTTCTCTGGAAAATTCTACAACTTCTATATAATCTGCTCAAGGCATCGTCATGTCAACTCAGGCAAATATCAAACACAGACATTAAAATATTTTTGCTTTTCTCTGAATTGAAGAAGAAAGTAAAACATTTGCGAATTCAATTAAATAGGAGAGATTCGTTGTTTGATCAAAAACTGGCTTGGACAGGAAATATGTGGTAGCTCTTTTGACAATTCAAGGGGTGTCATGACTTCTATTATTCGTCACGGTAGTTAAATAAAGGATAGTTTGAATATTAAAATAGATATTCCGAATAGAATTCAGGATTGTAAACCTTCCATTGCCAAACAAGACATCAATCAAATCATCATTTGCAATACATAGATAAATGTTAATATAGAAAACAGTTACCTCAAGTATTATTTATATTACAAGCTTTTATTTACTTTCCCTTAGTTCGTTAGGGTCAAATCTTGCAAGTGAATTTTGACAAACTTCTAGTCGTCCGATTGATTTGAAATTTGGCAGATGTTCATAATTCCGGTGTCAATGCATTATAAAGTTTTTGTTAGAGAAAAAATAGTATGGCTGCTCCAAGATGGCGGAGGATATTTGTAATTATGTTCCGATTTTATTCAAAATTGGTATGTGGGGGTTTTTGGGGTCGGAGATTATGAGTTTTTCGTCAAAATTCTTGAATTCAAGATGGCGGACGAGTTTGTGTGATTATGATCCGATTCAATTCAAAATCGGTATGTGGGGGTTTTAGAGGTTGGAAATTATGAAATTTTTGTCAAAATTCATGAATTCAAGATGGCGGCATCAAGATGGAAAACGAGTTTTTTTCTAATAATGGTCCAATTCGAATCAAAATTGGTATGCGGGGGTTTTCGGGGTCGGAGATTATGATTTTTTTGTCAAAATTTATAAATTTGCGATGGCGGCCCCAAGATGGACGACGAGATTTCTGATTATGGTCATATTTCATCCAAAACTGGTGTGTGGGGGTTTTCAGGTTCGGAGATTACGAATTTTTTGTCAAAATCTATTAATTCAAGATGACGACTTCAGGATGACGGACGAGTTTTGTGATTATGGTCAGATTTTATTCAAAATTGATGTGTGGTGTTGTTTTCGAGGTCGGAGATCATGATTTCTTTCAACTCAAAACTTACAGGGAAAAGAACTTGTAATAACGATGCTCCATTAGAATTGAACAGATCAAGGCAAACTAACCAATCAGCAAAAAATTATATAACTAATAAAAACCTTTTTAAAGACAAGCTTCTATTCAAGCCGTGTACTAAAACGTATAAAATAGTTTTAAGTCATCGCTGACAATGATTTGATTATTTTTTGATGAATTATTTGGTTTTGAAAAGCTTGTCGCGCGAATTGTAATAAAATCAATATTTCGACAAGTTGTTACCGACTATTCATTGTCCAACAAACTTGATTGGTATCTACTTTCATGAATACTTTGTAAAAATCAAATACTTCGACAAGTTCCTACTTACCAACCAATCACTGCCCAATCAAATTGATTGGTACCTACTTTCATGAACACTTCGCGCGAAAAGCTTTTTGAAACCAAATTATCCAACAAAAAATAATTAAATCATTGTCAGCGATGAGTTATTTTTTTTTATAAACATTTCAGACACGTCCTAAATAAAAGCTTGTCTTCAAAAGTGTTTTTCATTAGTTATTTGGTATTCAGTTTTCTATGAATCATGAATCAAAATTGCACAAGTAACCCCTTATTCATTTCACACCTAAATGCTAATTTCGATAACTAAATTATCATCATCAGTGGGTGAACTACACTGAATAAACATGTTATTTCAATATGTACCTGGTTATTTTATACTTAATAACTGTTCCTCAAATCGCTAATGGGATCTTGATGGATCTATGGGGATCAAGGTAAACAAGGTGAAATACATCGGCCCTTTATCGTCATTAAGTAATTTATTTATGGTTTTTTGAAATAACTATACTCTCCAGGCAATCTTATTCTCTACTGTTGACCGGTTTGATCATTTTCGAATTATGAATATTAGTTTTGTTACCAGATTCGATCATAAAGTCTGCTAGACTTGACTCATTCTTTCATCGGTAGGTAGCATGGGTGTTAGAAATTGAACGTTTTCTCTGACCGTCATAGAATTTGTCACAATATTGACAGCCAATTTCATGAATTTCCGACTCACCTAGCATGTCAGTTTTGTCCCTCGGGTTTTCTGTTGACGTTTGCAAGACATTTTCTATTGCGATGAACTGCATGTATATTAACATCCAAGAGTATAGTGTTGAGATCTCTCGTGAGTTTTCGATTGAGAGGGATCCTCATGAATATTTTGCTTTCTATCGTTTTTTCTCAGAGTGGTGGTTTCATTCACCAAACTTACGAAACGCTTCTTTCTCTGGAGATTTTCAAAAGTATTATAACGAGTGCAATGGATATTATCGATAATTTTTGGGAAATTTGCCGAATGCATTTTTAGTTGAAAAAAAGCACGATTGCACGTAGTTCAGTTGAGAATGCATTTGTATTTTATGAAAAAATTTCATGAATAATTTTTTTTGTATAGCCTCTCAAGTACAAAATGTCAGTGTCATCATAATGGTAAGTTGATACTTTTGAGGCATACTGTACTGTGTAATTATCCGATAATCGTGCACTAGTGCATGGTTATCACGTTATCACATTCAAGTTGGTTTGAATTGACAATTAAAACATGTCAGTTTATTGTTGGAATGTCAGTTCTGACAGATGAATGGAATTCTCAATGATGTCTGGTGTATATCCATTGATTATTGCAATTTCCATGATCTTTTTGATTTCATTTTGAACACGATCAACATTCAATGGAAAGTTCAGACTCTGTGTATTAGCAAATCAAAACTAGCCATTTTGTTTTGAATGTGGTGTTTTGAATCGGCTAGGATGAACCTGTTAGTGTTGGTGTAGATGTCTATTTCCAAACACTGTTTATTTCTGATGACCAGAGTGTCAAGGAAAGGTAATCGTCCATCAACTTCCATAATTACCGTGAAGTTAATTCGTGTCGAAAATAGAAAACACATGATTCACATACCGGAGCCCAATTTTTGGAAAATATTGACTTTGAAGTTCCAGATTTGTTTCGAATCAACTTATTGAAACGGTTTTCCATGATTGTGATAGACAATTGCCCATGGCGGTGCCTTCCTTCTATTGGTAGAATTTATCATGGAATATGAAATACTTCTGATCCATGCATGAGGATGTCAATTCAAAAATTCCTCGACTGAAGTACACTTGGAAATAGATAGCTCACATCGAATGAAACCAAAATCTCCCCATCTGTCAGGCCCCATAATTACAGAAAAACTATCATTCATAAGAAACAACACGATATTACTTAATACGAACTTCATAGCAAGAAAATGAATTCCATGGGTATAAACATAGGTTCTGAATTCAAATAAGCGACCAAAGCTGATGAGCACATGCCAGTTAAAAATATGTCGTTATCTGAAGACAATTAAATGCACTCAAGATAACTCATCACGCCCGCTGATCGCCATATCTAGTGAAATTACCGATGTAAACAAAATTATAAATTCCAAAAATTTTGACAGCTCCCATAATTACATTGAGCCACGAAATATCACAAAACTGTTTTTATGTATTTGTAACGACAAAAAAACGCTATAAATTTATAGATTATGACAACCCATTAAATATAACTCTACCTCGGAATATACATTTTTGTTTTATATATTTTTGATGACAGGAAAAAAGCCATTGATTATTGAGCCGCTGACAAGTTGAAGAGTTGAAGAATTACAATATCAGACATTTTTCCCCGCGACTATGCCCAACTCTCTTATAAAAATGCGCGTTTTTTTGGATAAAAAATCACTCGGTGTGCAGCAGTCAAACAAGTACGTTCAAAATGAGGTTAGAATTTCATTCAATCACGACATAGTGAAATCAAGATGAGAAGAGTACGAATATAGTTGTCAAGCAGTGAATTTAAGTAGCCATTAATAAAAATTATATTCAATTTAATCCGAGTATCCAAGTGAATTCTCCAGTAAACCAGTATCTGGTCCAAAAAGTACCTATTATTGATCAACGCTTCCAGAACGTGAATAAGTTGATGGAAAACCTCAAATCGATAGTTCATGATCTCATAAAAAACCATATCCATACACGCTATACTAATATACAGTATGAGTAAAATTAAAGTTTTCGCGGGATTAATCAAACTAATGATAAAATTGAAACTAATTGTCGTTTAAAAGCCATCTTCAGTTAAAAAGTGTTGACTCTGCTGATGTATCGTGAGCTATAGGTCAGGCCTGAAATCACGCCCAAGAGAATGGGTTAATACGCTGTTAGGAAAGGAAGTATTGTAAGCCGGTTTTTGTTTATCTTAATTTTATTTTCCGGTTAATGTCACAAGTGGAAATTAATAGCATGTTAAATTAAAATATTTTGAATTTTGGAAACCCAGTCAAAAAGAGAATAGGTGCATAAGCGCAAGCAGGAGGCACCATACAAAACCTGAATTTTTACAAAAAACGAAAACGAATATGAAAAAGGCTACCGTCGAAACCAACAGGGGCCACCCCTTCGCCCTCTAAAAGGGCAAGCTGGTGGCTAACACATCCCCAAACGCATAGAAAGCCGTAGCAACACATCCTTCCTCAACCCCATCCCCCTTACACCACGGAAGAGGAGCAGAGAATGATTGTTTTATTGTACATATTAGTTTAGTTTTATATATCATGTGAATAAGGAATAATAAATATTATTGGATTATTGGATTGGTTGGCAAATTGAATTATTTATAATGTGGATGTGTATGTAAGGTATCTCCATAATATCATGTTACCAGAATTTTCAAAACATGATTATTTCCAGCAGTTTTTGACAATTGATGTCACTATTTTTTTTGTGCTGTATGGGGTCGGCTTTGGAATAGCCCCATGGTAAATCCTGCCTGTCGTAAGAGGCGACTAAAAGGATAACCGTAGGTGGAAGATGGTCTCATCGCCCGGTGAAATACCATGGTAAATCCTGCCTGTCGTAAGAGGCGACTAAAAGGATAACTGTAGGTGGAAGATGGTCTCATCGCCCAGTGAAATACCACCATATCGACTTTGTGTGCTGTGAAATGGATCATTCCATGTTTCAGTGTTCGGTCGATACTTTCCGGTCTCCCTCTTTCCTTTTCCCCAATTCCTCCTTTATTTTCAGGTGCATCCTAATAGTAATAATGATGAAATCTCCTAGAGTAAAACACTCCGGAAGCAAAATACCTCTCCATTCGGATTTCCGGGCGAGAGGTACTCGAGGGGACTCAACATTAAAGATCAATTTTTGCAACATCCGCGGACTCAACAAGAACATCAATGACGTCCACCATCACCTACAGACGAAAAAACCGGATATTCTGGCTCTGACAGAAACACAAGTAAACTCGTCCACCAACAAGGTCCATATGCTTTGTCCTGGTTACGAACTCCATTCTCGATTCAGGTCCAAAGGTGGAGTCTGCCTTTACGCTGATGCTAACTTTTCATGCCAGCGTGAAGAGAGTTTGGAACCGAAAGACTTTGATGTGATGTGGTTCAAGCTATCTGATACCAAACTGACTAAGTTCCTCTGCTGTCTTTACCTATCACCTAATGAACCTTCATATAACGACCTCTTTGAGTTTTAATCACTCAAACTGGACTACATTCAGGAGAACCATCCAACAGCTGAAACCATAATCATGGGAGACTTTAATGTACATAACGCTGCCTGGCTCAAATTCTCTAACAAAACAGATGATGCGGGTCGTCAAGCCGAAGCCTTCGCCATCACTCATGGTCTAGAACAACTGGTCGAGCTACCAACCCGCATCCCTGATGTCAACAACCAGTCTGCCAATACACTAGATCTTTTCCTCACCACCAATCCTGACCCGTATAGAATAGAAGTTTGTGTCCCACTTGGAAACTCTGATCACACCCCCATCTCCACAACATGCTCTTTCCATTAACCATCGAGCTGCACAATACCACCCCGTCTCATGTGGCATTACAATTCGGCCGACTGGGAAGGTCTTCGTATGTTTTTCTCAGCGTTTCCATGGAAGATAGTTTGTTTCTCTTCAGTAGATCCAACACGATGTGCTGAGACAATTTCTGAAATCATCATGTTGGGGATGCAAACTTACATACCGAATACCGAAAGAAGAACATCATCCGATAAGACCTGGTTTAACAGAAACTGCTCTAGAGCTGTGGCTTCCAAACAGGCAGCATACCATCGATGGCTAAAAAATCCGGGCCCTGAGACCAGAGCGGCATATGTTGAGGCTAGAGGCATATGCAAAGAGACAATAGAATGCTCAAAAGATGCCCACAATGCCAAAATAAGATCAAAACTTGCTGAATGTCCTAACGGATCCCGTTCATTTTGGTCTTTCGCCAAAGCTGTGGGAAGAAACTTCACTTCCAGCTCATTTCCTCCTCTAACCAAAGAAGATGGAACACTAGCAACGACTGCCCAGGAAAAAGCCAATATCTTTGCGCACCAATTTGCTGGAAATTCCACTCTGGATTCATCGGGAAAACAACCCCCGAACATTACACCTATTGACAGTCACATGCCCGAGATCACCTCTCGCAACGTACTATCAGAAAGATTTTGCTGGGTCTCAACACCAACAAAGCCTGTGGATTTGACGGAATCCCGCCGATTGTTCTCAAGAAATGTGCCCCCGAACTAACACCTGTTCTTTGCAAGTTGTTCAACCACTCTTACAATTTGGGGGTATTTCCGTCCAATTGGAAAATTGCAAGAGTACAGCCAGTCCCTAAAAAAGGCAAAAAGGCCCTACCTAGCAACTACAGTTCTATCGCACTGCTATCTATTATTTCAAAGGTCATGGAAAAAGCCATCAACATCGAACTCATGAAATATCTGGAAGACTCAGGAATTGTCAACGATAGGCAATATGGCGTCCGCCATCAGAGATCAACTGGTGACCTGCTCGCTTACGTCTCACATATATGGCAGCTATCTATTGAAAAGTATGGAGAAACTTCAGCTGTGGCATTAGATATCTCCAAGGCGTTCGATCGAGTTTGGCACCAGGGACTCCTCGCCAAGCTTCCGTCTTATGGCTTGCCCCCTCAGCTGTGTTCTCTGCTTGCTAGTTTTCTCTCAAACAGGTCTCTCCATTTAGTGGTCGATGGAGTTTCATCTGACACTCTACTCATAAATGCTGGTGTTCCGCAAGGATCTATTCTCGCACCAACACTATTTCTACTTCACATCAACGACCTGTTGAAAGCAGTACACAGCTTTGCCGATGATAGTACCCTCCATACCGCTTTATCTTCCAGGGCCCCTATATCAGCCCGTGGAACCAGAAATGAACGAGGAAGAAATGTTAATAATATAAATATGGACTTAGCAACAATTATCGAGTGGGCATCTAATAACATCCCAAAAACTTGGTTTTTTGTTTCGTGCCAAGAGCTATTTCACCCCCACTCAGCTACTTATGATCTATAAGGCACAGATCCGACCTGTCCTGGGATACTGTTCCCATATGTGGAGCGCGGCACCTAAACATATCCTGAGGCTATTGGATTCTGTCAAAAAAAGGGCAATTCGTTTCGTCGGTGATGCCTCGCTTACGAACTCGCTCACTTGTCTGGAACACCGTAGGAAAGTTTGCGATTTGTCTCTATTTTATAGATATTTTCATGGGCGATGCTCTTCTGAAATATCAACAATCGTTCCTGCTTTGGCAGTCTCTTCGAGACTAACCCGTCAAGTTCAGTCATCACACCCCTTCGTGGTCACTTTGGAAACCTGCAGAACATCACTTTCCAAAGACTCGTTCATCCAACGAACAGCGAGGCTTTGGAACTCATTGCCTAGGGAGGTGTTCCCCGAGGCATACAACCTCCAGAAATTTAAGAAGAACACCAACTCCTACCTTCTTTCCCTTGGTTCCCACGATGTTCTCTGAACATTACAGGATATCGCTTTCCGTGGGAACCAGAACATAAAAAAAAAACTATTGTTTTAGGCAATCTATTTAATTTATAGACAAATGTGAAATTAACTTCAAGTAAACCACACTCTATTTGTTTCGCTGAATATCGTCTCATATTATCCGTTTATAGAACGATTGACTATTTTTGTCAATTCTTAATAAATATATATGTCTAATCTTAACATTTTTATGAGTGCATTATCATTGTTTTATTATTATTTTTCGTATCTTTCTGAAATCCGGTACGTACTTCCTGGATGAACAACTCACGCCCAAGCACAGAGAGAAAGAGGTTATTTCCTGTAGACCACTCCAGGAACATAATTTCGGTTCGACCATCCTCAGATAGTCGATGCTCTCGATGCTTGTTTTCGCAATCTAACAAAAAGTCTGGTGTTACAGATGTGTTGTGTTAATTCATAACACCCCGTATAGTCCGGGCATATCACATCCGCCAAAGATGAGTTTTTGATTCCATAGACGAACTCATAAATATTCCTTTCCGATACCCATTTTGACAGGTTTCAAGTTGGATAACTGATAATTGACACAATTGGTATCATACTATTACCGGGTTTATGAAGTTTTTGCAAACCGTATAATTTTGGGTTTGATATTAGGTTTGATATACGTAACTTGGATTTCAAACGATCGTTCAATAGTATTTTGCAGTTATCCACAGGTGACATATCACCTTTGTTAACCGAGTTCTTTCGAAATGTTGATGAAGACCTTGTAAAACATGTTTCTTCATTCTTCTAAACTACTTCGAATTATCAATAATGACCACTTTGTTCTTTTTATATGCTTTTAGATAAAAACAATATTTCTCTCTCAGATCTTTCATCGCATTATTCGTACTGTTCTTATGTCTTGTAGAGTTTTGTGTCAGATGAATTTTATAGGTTAATTTGAGATATAATTTGTATGTAGATAATTCTAAACTAACTATTATATCTTTTATTCCCAAAATTGCTCTTCTCGAAAGTTTTTGATCTAAACGAGAATCAGAAGAATTCGTTTGGTTTTTCATGAGCCTTGGGAACAACATATGTCTTCATGAATCATGAACACAATCGTTTTGGCATATAGTTGGCGTCAAAAAATGCAAAAAATATATTTTTACTCGTATAATAATCGTATGTGGCTCATGAGAAAAAAGATAAAGCATTTCCCTACCAATTTTTGTGTGGCCATTTGAAATATACATCTAGATGTGGAGTGGGAAATAAATAGAACAAACCTTTCAGATACCAATAACCTCAGAAAATAATATTTTCCAAAATCACCGAGCTATATGACCTTACTCTGACTTCACTATAAAACCATTTTTACCGCAGCACAATATTCTGACACAAATTGAATTTGTTCATCCACATGAATCTCTACTTTGAGAGGAAGTCTCGACGAACAATAACATAAGAGAGGCGGCTATATCGGCATAAAAACTGGAAAGTTTCGAAATGATAGTGACTTGATATTTTTCAGCATCGATGTAGTTTAAAAAAAACTCTTCACGACTAGCATTCGTTATGAGGCAGCACAAGAGTATTGACCTTCTGAAATTATTGGGCTGTGGAAATTCAGCTAGAATATAAATGTTTTATTGTTGGTACTAGATGTTGTTTTTGTTTTTTCCCAATTTTTTTCGAATTGAAGACATTTGGAAATACAAACTTGAATGAAAACAAAATGTGAATAAAAAATCATTTCGCATCTCATTTGTTCGAGATTCTCACATCTGGGAGCGTTTTTCCAAAGTATCGATTACACTTCAAATTTTTCATATGAAGGGGAGAAGTATAATGTCAAAAGTTTCACTCAAATCAATTCCATTATTTCCCATAATAACATACAAACTGAACCTATGATATGAAATATAAATCATTTCCCTAACAGTGCTGAAATCATACTATTGAAATTGAATTGATTGTCCAGGCTGCTGAAAAAAAAAACAAATTACTTTTTGGAATATTAGAACTGATATGTGCCGTAGTAAAAATTATATTATATTTTGTAATTGTTGTTCCCAATGACTTTCCCGCGCATAAACCTGTACTACCGTTCTGATTACAAGTTATATTAAGTGGTTCAACACTCTGAGATACAGAGCAAATTCGCTCAGTATTGAAACTTCCGTCCTTTTAAATCGTCTCAAATGTATTGAAATGTCAAGTTATTCCATTAACTTGAATCACCGGAGCTAATTAACCGCTTTAAATTATAATATAAGGATGAGAACAGAAAAACTCGATAAGCTCTCACATATGAAATACAAATGATAGTTGGCGACCTCTTTGGTGGTGATTTCAAATATTGAAGTTATGGGTTAAGTATAAAAAAGAATTATTTTGCCGTTTTCTTCATTGAATCCTCGTTTGAGGCAATGCATTAGCTCCAACACAAATATTATATTTTGAATCCGTTGAAAATATGGTTTGGCAAGTTACGCTGAACCATTAACCGACGAAATATTGAAAGAAATATCTTGGACTCCTTGGGAAACGAATAATGGACAGATGAGATCGGAAACAAGTACTCGATGTCGAAGTAGAACCTATGATAATAGCTCCGTTATAGGTGAACCTCGTACTGGACTATCTCAAGATGGGGTTCCAGAACCAGTACTTTGTTACTTCACATTGACGAAATACTCTCTATTCAAAACATATATAAATATATGATTATGAAGATGACAAAAATCAAATTAACTCACCCAAATTACTTCGACTCATATTAAAAGATTAATCACTCCATTGAATGTGTGTCCATAACATACCTCGAAATTGAAGTCGATATGAACCTCAAATTAAACAATTTGGATCAATACTGTTCACTTCCAAATATCTGAATGTATACATATAAATATATATATATATATATACATATATGTATATATCCATATATATATATTATATATTTATATATATATATATATATATATATATATATATATATATATATATGTATATACATATAATTTTTCCTTTTATGTATTTTTCACAGACATATCAGTCCATATAAAAGAAATTGGATGGTTAAAAATGTCTAGTAGGCAGGAATTGCATCAACTATGTTTTTCAATCTATGTCAATGAAATACCGAAATAGTAGCAAATAAATTCATAGCACGTCATCAAATACACAACAGAGATCTCCGAACCAACAATAACCTCACCATACCTAAACACTCAACAGATCATTTTCATACCAGTCCGCATCACACTTCAATGAATACCATGATTCAATTAAAATACAGCCCCTATCAACATAATCATTCAAGAAAAAAATGAAGAACCTCCTACTTGGTAAATAGTGATTCATTAATATGTTTGATCCAAAAATGTATATTTAAATATCGATTACCAATTATTGCGTTTATCATTATTTTGTCTGTCCAGAATATAGCTGGATCAATATATATATATATATATATATATATATATATATATATTGTTATGTTATGAAAAACCAGTTATATATATATTAAAAGGAAAAAACCCACAAAAAGAATAATTACTTAATAGCTATTAGTTCCAAGAGATTGTTTTTACATAATTTTGAAGTTCTATTTCCTTTAGTAAGCCTCTGTATAATATGAATAAATAAAAATATCCAAATGCTTTAACACAATCAATTTCATACACTGTCATAATGATTACAACCCATAATTCTTCAAAAGACAACAAAAAGTCTAGATTTACAAAATTTTCCTGAATAAAATTTATAAATTTGAAACATACAGTATATGAAATTGTAGCTAACTAAAAGTAGCCAATGGTAGAACAGCAAACTTCTTTATGACAATAGCCAATCAGGGAATAGATGGTCACATGTAGAATTTGAAATTGTAAGAGAATAAGAGCGGGAGAGTGTCAGAGGCAATTATTATTGAAATTTGTACATAGTTAATAAGAATGGAAAAATAGTTTCATGTATAAGTTATGACAAATAACCACAAACAGTGAAAAAGTGACAATATAGTGCGCGAATTCAAAAATTCGAATCGGAGGGAAGGAACAAAATCGGTATCCAGGTGACAACAAACAAAGCCACAGAATGCCACGTTATATTTTGGGAGAAAGAAAAATTGAATAATTTCCACATTATAAGCGGAAAACCAACATTACCTTATTTGTACACCGTATACAAGTATCCAAAGCTGATTGCTGAATTTGTATGGTTCCTTCTATTTGGTATTGGAGTTCCAGATAGCATTGGAGTGAAAGGGAATCCAAATCCTGGTGTGTATTGAACAGCGACAGTTCCAGACAGGTATAAACCTTCCATAGTGCACATTCCGAACTGAACAATTTCACTAATAACGCATATTCCATCGGAAGAACTTTATTTCAATTGATTTCGAACTATTAAAGAAATTTTCACTTTCAAGGTAAAAGTGAGGTTGTGTATATTTTGCCAATGAACTTTTATCATGATTATCCATGAATATTTGTAGATTCACCTTAGAGTGAGTTATCTTTCGTAGGCCAGGTAAAATTAAGTTTTCCTGAATAAAGGAAATACTTGCTTTTTGATACTTTGTCGTTTGTTTTCTACAATGATCAACAATCATACTTATGACCATTGAATAAATAGAAATTTGACATATCAAGCAGTGGCTAGTGGCTCAATTGCCTGAACCGGCTATCTGAGACAAGAGGCGTACCAACTGTTGCTTAGCTGTGGTAAGGAAAATGATAACAATCGGCAGCAACGTGACGAGAGAACAGTGACAATTATTATTACATTGCAAAATATATTATACAGGGCACAAATAATTATCTATATCATAACAATTTGTCTCACAAAGAAAAGAGAAAATTATTAGCCATTTTCATATTATAACAACAACAATTTCTTTTTACAAATTATCATTAGATTACGAAATATATATATATATATATATATATATATATATATATATATATATATATATATATATATATATATATATATATATATATATATATATATATTGTATTGTTATAATAATTGTAAAAACAATAGTTGTTAATCTCGCCCCACTTTTGAATTTAATTGTAAAATTATTGAATTTTGTTATTTATTTACTTTATTATTTTTTCTTACGAATATATGTTTTGCACCGCATTAGGCGCCAATTGTAATTTAATTTGAATTGTGAAAACAATAGATGATAATTTTTACCCGCTTTGGGCTACTATTGATATATGTGATAGATAATTATTTTCGCTCTGTATGATATATTGTAATGTAATAATAATTGCAAGCTAACGTCACTGTTTTCTCGTCACGTTGCTGCCAATTGTTATTACTCTTTCTTACCACGACTAAACTCAGTTGGTACGCCTTTCGTCTCAGATAGCCGGTCCTGGCAATAGAGCCACTGCCCTGTCTTGATGTTTAACCCAAACTATTTTAGTTCAGAGTTAATAAGGAAAATATGCAGACCATTGTGGAAAATAAACCAGAAAGTATCGAAAAACAATTATTTCCTTTATTCAGGAAAACTTATATTAACCTGGCCTACGATAAATTACTTATACTATGATCAATTGATAAATTTTCATAGAAAATAATGAAAAACAGTGATATATAACCTCACTTTTTCTTTGGGTTGGAAGAATTCTTTTATAGTTCAATACCAAAATAAATAGCGTTCTTCAGATATGATACGAGTTACGTTGTGAAGTGATTCAGTTTGTGATGTGCACTGAAAAATTTATACCCGGAGCTGGAACTGTCGCTGTTACAATACACACCAAGAAATTGAAATCCTTTTTCAATCTACTGCTCTCAGGGACTCTTCATTACAAAAGGAACCATACAAATTCCAGAAATCAGCTTGGAAACAGTTTTAAGTGGAGTACATAAAAGGTAATCTTGTTTTCTCCTATTTATTTTTGTCGAAATGCTCTTGAGGTTGAATTGGTTAGTTTATTATAGACAAAATACCTTGTATTCGTAAAAATCTTGAAAGGAATCTCTCCTAAAATTTTGTACGTGGCGTTGTTTTCAAAAATTTTTTAATCTCCCTCTGGCTTTGTTTTTTTATCCCCTGGATACCATTTCTGTTTTGTCCATTTTATTTGAATTTTCAAACTCGCGCGCTCTCTTGTCACATAATCACTCTTTTGGGGTTATTTGAAAAAACTACTAAAATATTTTACCTTTCTTAAAAACTATATACAATATTTGATGATAATTGTCTTTGACATTTCACAGTTCCTATTTTTCCACAATTTCCAATCTTACATCTGACCATACTGTTCCCTGATTGGCTATCGTCATCAATAAGTTTGTTGTTTTCCCATTGGCTATTTTTAATTAGATACAATTTCATATACTGTACAGCTTATAATTTTGTTGCTCACATTTAATTCAGAATGATTTTGTGAATCTAGACTTTTTTGTTGTATTTTGAACAATTATAGGTTGTAATCATTTTGACAATGTGTGAAAATGATTGCATTATAGTATTTGCATATTTTTACCTATCAATATTATACAGAGGCTTCATAAAGGAAATATAATCTCAGAAGTATGTAAAAACAATATCTCATGAACTACTAACTATTAAGTAATTATTATTTTTGTGGGTTTTTTTATGAAATTATTTCTTTTTTCTTTTTGAAATATATTACTGGTCCTTCATAACATAACAAATATATATATATATATATATATATATATATATATATATATATATATATATATATATATATATATATATATATATATATATATATATATATATATATATATATATATATATATATATATATATATATATATATATATATATATATATATATATATATATATATATATATGTATGTATGTATATATATATATATATATTGTTATGATTGGTGCTTTTCATTTATTCATAATTTGTTTCATTGATTTCCCTATCTTTTTAATAATTTTGAAAATTGAGTACCTATCATAACAAAAAATGAAACTCCGGCTATGTTGTCTTACTCTTTTTCAACACTCTCTTATTCCAGCTCAGTCGGTACGCCTATGAAGAATGAGTCATCTCTATCATCAGCGACAGGTTCAATAGTGCCAACTTGGCGCAAAACTAGATGTCAAATATGCTGTTTCGTGGAGAAAAATATGGTTAGATGTTCAACAGATAAACAAAGAATGCAGAAAAATCGTCAAATAGTTGTTTTTATTCAAATTGATCCTTAAAATTGACCTACTCTGCGAAATCTACCTTATCTTACTAAAACAGTGATGAAAAATGGTAAACTTTCTTGTGTATGATGAATATTTAGTGAATAAACCTTTGAATGTTATGGACAGTCTGTGAAAATAGAACAAACCAACAAAAGTTCAAATTGATGGACACAAATGATCAAATAATCACTATGAGTGTCTGGACCTGTTATGTGTTGCACTGTCTTTAGTTCAGCGTTTGAAATACCTGCTTTCTGGTGTTCTCCTGACTATTGGAAATGTTTGTGCTTACTGGAACATACAGCTACACTGCAAAAAGCTCCCTTTTTCGTTCCTGGCAATGGCATGGACTGGACTTTTGTTATTTTGATAAGGTGGGTGATTTTTTCTTGTTTTTATATTCCCATTATTTCACGTATTTGAATTATTCGTAAAACGTTTAAAGATAGTTCTGCTTGTTTTCTCTTGTGTTTTTCCTATGATAATTTTCTCTAAATTCGTCACTGGCTTCGTTTTCTAACAATTTTTTATCTCCTCCAAGCTTGTTATATTTTTT
>JAFIRS010007016.1:0-29175 GCA_018342105.1 Gonioctena quinquepunctata | reverse complement strand
CCAAGAATTACGTCTGAAAAGTTGTTGCACCATATAGCATCAACTTTTCATAAAAAGGGAGTTGTTATATCCAACTAGACAATAGCCTTTGTCCACAACTACGCAGTACACCTACGCAGTTGGGTCACCTTCCTATATTAACCTTCAAATCCCACAAGCTAAGTAGGAGATAAGATGTTTACTCCAGAATGCCGGCACCAGCCAGAAGACCTTTGAGTCAGCATCTAGAAACCTATAAAGCCAGGAGACTTCGACTTCAGAGCTGATTTTCATTATCCAACGATCCTTATTCACACTTCTATTCCGATCAGACAGACTCCAGTTCATTTGCTACATTGAAAATATTGTATTATTGTTGTATCAGTGTAATATGAAAATAATAAACTTTTTAAAAGACAAACGCAAAGCCAAGATATAACATATATTAGCGAACCCAGTGTCTGTGTATAGAACGGAGCACTTATCTCCAAATCTTTTGCATATAATTGTAATGGAAATCGTAAATTTTTTTGTTTTGATATATCAAGGATGCTGAAACCCTACATATATGGGTTTGTTAGTAAATTTCAATTTTATTCAATTCAACAGCCATTAAATTTTCATTGAATATGGTAACATGACTTAAACTCTGGTTTGGAGATATTCGATTCCACACCATAACGACCCCAATTTGGTTATCAATTTAACGATGCTATGTTTTCAATATTTTCAACGGTTTTACCATATACCGCGTTGTTCATCAATTTGAACAAGTTTTTTTTCAAATTAATTTTAGCTTTTTTACGTAAATTCCTATTCGAATCTATGTAGGGTTTTGGAGCCAAGAAGACTGCTCGAATTGCAGAACTCTGTGAACTTTTTTGAGAATAAGACCGTTAGACAAAGCCTGTTTTAGGTTAACGTAATGAATGATATATTTTCCTTTATGGTAGAGGGTACCCATAAGTTTAGTGGGTTCAGACGGGGATGATGATGGTTTCCATGTTTTAGGATTTATATGCTCAGGGCAGAAAGGAATATCTTTTTGTTGGTTATGAAGATATTGGGGATAATCTGAATAACTTCAGGAATATACCCTTTATCTGAGTCATCGGATATAGCGGTAACATCAAGGTTGAACCGACCCACTGAAACCTCCATAAGGAAGAGGCTGAGACATCGCTCAACCATGCTGGTTATTTATATCGAAATACATGAGATATTTCTCAGTTTCGGATGGATTGAAGTCTGGGAGATATCGATTGTTGGCTTGAGCACGTCCTTTGAGCAAATTCATTGAGCCCATTCGAATACCTATCTCGATAAAATGAAGCATATCGACATCGGAAAGAAGTTCAAGCTCCTGTTTGGTATGATACAACATACATTGCCAAGTCTTACCTGGCAGTGTATATGAGTGGGCAGGATCCAACCCGTATGTACTATGACTACTATCACGAAATTTTTCAAAAATGTCGGCTAGGAGAAGTACGTCTGTTTTCATATATAAATCGACATATTCTCCTAAATCGACGCAATTGAAAGCATCCCATACGTTTTGAGCTCTTTTGTATAGTTTTCGTGAGCATGGTTTTTCGGTAAGAGTATTATAGAAATGTTCGATAGATGGAAAAGTCGTTTCATTGAATTTATCAAAGGAATCAAAATAATCGTAAGGCATCACACCTTTTTTCGTCAGCAAATCAATTTTTCATTAGAGACCTCTGAAATTGTGCTCTAAATTTGGAAAATCTGATAGATAGGATGCTAATTTTTCTGAAAGGAATTTAGAAAACGGAAAAAATCGATGAATCGTAAATTAGAGTTTGATCCTCCGATCTGTTTAGTAAACGGTATGTAATTTTCTTTGTAATTGGTAGTAACTCAATTTTTCCTCTGATTGAGGTAGCTATTTTTTCAATAATAAAATGACCATCATAGCCGCTGAGATTATGGAACACTACAGGAATCATTTTGCTATCATTTAGATTGATATTGCAGGATTCATGAGCAGCACCGCGATCATTTGTAGAATTATTATTATTATCATTATTATTTGTTGGAGAAAGATGAAAATGGTCCCTAACTTTTTTATCGCCTAGAGAAAACGGCTTTTCACAGATGTGACAGTGAGTTGCTTGTTGGAATGCAGTTTCCTGTTCCACAGTCATATTCAAATTATAGACACAATTGTGAATAGTTTCAATTTCTTTCGTTAGCTCCAAAAGTTGGTTTGTGAACCATTCCATGGAGTTCTCTTCTCTATACGAACGGTAAAGAGAAAGGGTGCTGTCATACGAACATTTCACATAGTAGCCAATAGTAGCCGGGGTATGCCATTGATATTTTGCTCCTTCTTGAATTTTGGTTAGAACACTCTCAATGTCGGCATATACAATAAAAGGTACTTTTTCTTTGAATTTATAGTCTTTAAATTTGAGAATAGATTTTTCACCGGTTGGCATTTTGATTTTACAATTGTTCAGTTTTATACATAATTCAGTATGATTGTCTAATTTCTCCTGACTACCAAAATAATGTAGACATCTATCAAAAATGAATTTTTTCGCTTCATCTTTACTAAGTTGTTTGGGAAGGAGCCTGGATAGATCCTTGATCCAACAATAATGATAACGAATAGGTTTATCATCAGAATATTGGTTTTGTATGAGAAGAAGGTTCACATGTTTGTCTCTTTTTTGTGATGTCAAGAAGGAGGGAAGGACGGAGAAAGATTTACCTGATTTTTTCAATGTATACACGTTAACCGAAATGTTATTTTGTTTTTCGAAATTTGGAATTTGATGGATGGTCATAGGGAACTGTATCCCTTTAAGCTTCAGAACTTCGGAATAATGGGGATATGATGATGTTCTATTTGGATGATTTTTTGATGGAACTGGAAACAAGGCCGAAACAATTGACCAAGCAAAGCAGGCTAAGTCATCATTCATTACGTTAATACATGCTTCTTTTCGCTTGATTTCGATCGGAAGTTCAATATATGACGATCCGATTTGTGGAGAGAATTTATTAATGTTTACCCCCAGGTTAACAATTTTTTGAAGTGCCCACCCGCTTTCTTTTCCACAGAATTCTTCAAGTTCAATCATTATGGAATTCATTACTTCATCATCGGACCATGAATCCAAGTCAGTGTCATGAATTGGCAGTGGTGAAGTATTTATACTCGGTTTGAATTTTATCCGCCTTTGCGAGTACAAATTGCCAGCAGAATATAAAATTTACCTTGACTGAATCAAAATTCTTTAAAACGTTGTGAATACGTCTTTTGAATAGAGATTAACAATCAGAAAAGAGATGCTTTTTATCTTTATGGAAAAGATTGGAGATAGTTCCTGTGCGTATACGAGAACCGAACGCTGATTCACTGTCATTCCAATGAACCCGATGTTTAGCTGTCACATTCGAGTGTTTGAGTCCTGCTCCTTTTTTCTGCTCGTATTTTATTTGATTTCGCAAGGTTTTGACATTCCTTAGGGTTGCCAGCAGCTGTTCTTTCTCCGCCAAACTCGTTACCATTTTAATGGACCTATTGATCCTTCTGTATGCTCTAGTGCATTCTCGTAGCCCGTTGAGGGCGCTTTTTCCATCATATTTGATGGTTATCAACCCCAATAATGGGGTGATAAATGTCAGCACATCAGCAAAGTTCGTCATATTTTGAACACCTGCAACAACAATGAGGTAATTAGTGAATGTAATTTTTCCCTAAAAAAATATGTGAATCGCTAGAGACTATTTCCAAAAAAAACGAACCTTGAGTTTGTTGGAGGAGCACAGAAAAAACACGTCTGACCTCTATGAAGACTCGATGAAGAATGACAAAAATCAGACAGAGTGAAGACTTAAGTTATGAAAACAATTTGGTTGGTAGGAAGACTGAATGACAAAAGTGTCACGTGATCAGTTTGAAAATGACAGAGTCTAAGAAAAACTCACCTTGAGTTTGTTGGAGGAGCACCAAAAAAACATGTTTGACCTCTATGAAGACTCGATGGAGACAAAAATCAGACAGTGCAAAGACTTAAGTTCTAAGAATAATTTGATTAGGAGGAAGACTGAATAACGAAAGTGTCACGTGATCAGTTTTGAAAATGACAGAGGCTAAGAAAAAACTTGAAGTCAGGACGCTTTCAGTTTAAGAAAACACTCACCTTTGAAGTACTTGAGGAACTCTCTAGAAGACTTGGACACAAAGGAAGTAGCAGAGCTGCTCTAGAGACACACGTCTTTCTGTCCAGCGGTTGAAACAGAAATGAATCAACAGCAAACAGTACCTATACTTAATAACTTTTTCTGAGAACGAATCGGTAGAGCGTAAGACAGAATGACAACAGCGCCACCTGATGAGTGATTCAAGAACTAAGTTCAGCGAGGACGTCACCGAGTTATATATATTTCAGGTCCGATGGGGTGGCGGTCTATGCTCATATTTGAGATTGCCGGGTGTTGCCGGGTGTCGCCGGGTGTTGCCGGGTGTTGCCGGTGTTGCCGGGTGGTGTTGCCGGGTGTTGCCGGGTGTTGCCGGGTGTTGCCGGGTGTTGCCGGGTGTTGCCAGGTGTTACCGGGTATTGCCGGGTGTTGCCGGGTAATGCCGGGTGTTGAGGAGGTTTCTATAAACATGACTGATGTGACAGCGAGTAGAAATGAATGAGTTTGGCAAATGGAAAAAAACTTGAGAAATTTCACTACCAACTATCCTGGAAAAAATGGTCAAAATAAACTAAGAAACATTCGAGATATATCACACTATTAAAATTTCACCAATACCAATAACAAAAATATCAAGTCTAATAAGTCTGAAAATATCATACTTTGAATTCACTACGGCAACGCTGTAAATACTTCGACGCCGAGAATAATTATTAGCTATCAGCAGATTTTATACCGGTTCGAACTTGTGTATCGCGGGGATTCCCAGATATTCGCTTCGATTTATTATAAACTATTTCATATTCCATTTGTTTCAATACCTTGGATTACCGTGATCGATTCAAATTCGTTTGAGTACATATGGGAAATGATAATTTCAGTGATTGTTCATGGTTAATGAAAAGTTCAATTTTTTTTTTGTTGATTAATAATATTATTTACAAGTACCTATATTTGAATGAAAATGAATGGAATTCGTTTGGGTATGATAATTTTGTGCATTTTCGTTGGTTGAATACATGAGCGTTCAGGGATTATTATTAAATTGAATATGGTTTTTCGGGTGGCTAAGAGCAAATTTTGTATGAGAATATATCAATTTCCAGTGTTATAGAATGAATGTTTGGAGTATTTTTATTCAGGGTTGGAACGATTACCGTGTACCTATTTTATTTCATATAGGATTTTCTGCTGAGACTAGAATTACTGTTTTTTTCCTAGAAAATATGTGTTATGGGTTGAATGCATGTTCTTATTGAATTCGTGGATTTTTTTAATAGTTTAAGTGCTCTTGGATATTTTATAGTTTTCCAGTGGATTTTTCGCTGCAGAAGATGGTTAATTAATTTTTGCGAGAAAGTGTGATGTATTATAGGTTAGATTTTGGTGTTTTCGTGGTTTTTTCAATAGATTGAGTGCATGCTTGGTTATTTTCATATAGTGTGAGTCTATTCTGGGTTGAATGCTTGTTTTTTGACGTTTGAGAGGTACTTCCATTGGTGTGTGTGCATGCATGACGATTTTCAGACTTCCACGGTGTCCAAGAGTCGATTTTTTCGCAGCAGACGACTAATTATTGTTTTTTTCTTGGAAAATATGAATGCTGAATAGGTTGGATGTTTGCCAAGTCAGATGCATGTTTTTAACGTTTCAGCAGTTTTTTCTACTCTTATACGTATAATTTATTCGACTGAGAAGATGATTTCGGAAGATGGTGCGCCATCTGTTGGGCAATAGATGAAAGTTAGTAGATAAGCTATGGCGGTTCTGGGCTCCTTGACCTCAGAACTCAGTCTGCGGAGGACATGATCCTGGAACAGAAACAGCAAGCAGGACGGTCGGAGGTTTTCCAAAGCGCCTCAAACCTATTAGGGTATCCATTTTTCCAATATGGTTGACATTTTTATCCATTGAAAGTAATTCTACAAAGCAAAACTGATATTTTCGAACCTTGGGTAGCCATTTTTCCAAGATGGCTGACGTTTTTTCCTAAATATTTTTTTTCTCCTAGGATAGCAATTTTTTCCTAGATGGCTGACATTTTTCCAATATGGTTGACATCTTTTCATCATTTTGAGAAGGTGGTCAGAATTTGTTTCCTTAATTGTTTCAGCGGCCATGTTTCTTTCTCGAGTATTTGTCCAGAAGTAGTTTGGCAGACATGTTTTTTTTGTTTCCTCAAAGTAGCATTTCTCAATATGGCTGTCATTTTTTTTTATTTATTTAAGCGGGCATGTTTTTTTTCTCCTAACCTACCTTGATTTTTCTATGACAGCAGCCATGTTTTTTTCATCGTTATACCTGGAGACCCCTTCAACGAACCGCTGGCAGAGCCCACGTGAAAACTCCGAACTACCACTTTGCCGGTTCGACAGGCCGGTGCATCCGCCAAAACCCTAAGCCGATTCTAACTCACCCTCAAGTGGCCCAGAACCGCCATAGCTTATCTACTTACTTTCATCTATTGCCCAACAGATGGCGCACCATCCTCCGAAATCATCTTCTCAGTCGAATAAATTATACGTATAAGAGTAGAAAAAACTGCTGAAACGTAAAAACATGCATCTGACTTGGCAAACATCCACCCGATTCAGCATTCATATTTTCCAAGAAAAAAACAATAATTAGTCGTCTGCAGCGAAAAAATCGACTCTTGGACACCGTGGAAGTCTGAAAATCGTCATGCATGCACACACACACTAATGGAAGTACCTCTCAAACGTCAAAAACATGATTCAACCCAGAATAGACTCACACTATATGAAAATAACCACAGCCTCAATCATTGAAAAACACGAAAACAAATCTAACCTATAATACATCACACTTTCTCGCAAAAATTAATTCCACTTGTGCAGCGAAAAATCCACTGGAAAACTATAAAATATCCAAGAGCACTTAAACTAAAAAAAAAATCCACGAATTCAATAAGAACATGCATTCAACCCATAACACATATTTTCTAGGAAAAAAACGAGTAATTCATAGACTACAGCAGAAAATCAACTCTCAGTCTATATGGAATAAAATAGGTACACGGTAATCGTTCCAACACTGATTTAAAATTTGCTCTTAGCCTCCAAAAAAACCATATTCAATTTAATAATAATGCCTGAACGCTCATGTATTCAACCAACGAAAATGCACAGAAATTATCATATCCAAACGGATTCCATTCATTTTCATTCGAAATATAGGTACTTGTAAATAATATTCAATTCAATCAACACTGAAAATGAACACAACACTCTGGAACTTGAACTTTTCATTCAATCCATGAACAATCACTGAAATCATCATTTTCCATATGTACTCAAACGAATTTGAATCGATCACGGTAATCCAAGGTATTGAAACAAATGGAATATGAAATAGTTTATAATAAATCGAAGCGAATATCTGGGAAATCCCCGCGATACACAAGTTCGAACCGGTATAAAATCTGCTGATAGCTAATAATTATTCTCGGCGTCGAGGTATTCACAGCGTTGCCGTAGTGAATTCAAAGTATGATATTTTCAGACTTATTAGACTTGATATTTTTGTTATTGGTATTGGTAAAATTTTAAAAGTGTGATATATCTCAAATGTTTCTAGTTTATTTTGGCTATTTTTTCCAGGATAGTTGGTAGTGAAATTTCTCAAGTTTTTTTCCATTTGCCAAACTCATTCATTTCTACTCGCTGTCACATCAGTCATGTTTATAGAAACCTCCTCAACACCCGGCAACACCCGGCAACACCCGGCAACACCCGGCAACACAAGGCAACACCCGGCAACACACGGCAACACCCGGCAACACCCGGCGACACCCGGCAACACCCGGCAATCTTAAATATGAGCATAGACCGCCACCCCATCGGACCTGAAATATATATAACTCGGTGACGTCATTGCTGAACTTAGTTCTTGAATTACTCATCAGGTGGCGCTGTTGTCATTCTGTCTTACGCTCTACCAATTCGTTCTCAGAAAAAGTTATTAAGTATAGGTACTGTTTGCTGTTGATTCATTTCTGTTCCAACCGCTGGACAGACAAGACGTGTGTCTCTAGAGCAGCTCTGCTACTTCTTTTGTGTCCAAGGCTTCTAGAGAGTTCCTCCAGTATTTCAAAGGTGAGTGTTTTTTTAAACTGATAGCGTCCTGACTTCAATTTTTTTCTTAGCCTCTGTCATTTTCAACTGATCACGTGACACTTCTTCATTCAGTCTTCCTTCAACCAAATTAATTTTAGAACTTAAGTCTTTGCACTGTCTGATTTTGTCATTCATGATTCAGTTGTCAGAGAGGTCAGACGTGTTTTTTCTGTGCTCCTCCAGTTAGCTCAAGGTGAGTTTTTCTTAGACTCTGTCATTTTCAAACTGATCACGTGACACTTTTGTCATTCAGTCTTCCTACCAACCAAATTGTTTTCATAACTTAAGTCTTCACTCTGTCTGATTTTTGTCATTCTTCATCGAGTCTTCATAGAGGTCAGACGTGTTTTTTCGAAGCTCCTCCAGTGAACTCTACGTGAGTTTTTCTCAGACTCTGTCATTTTCAAAACTGATCACGTGACACTTTGTTATTCAGTCTTCGTCCTAATCAAATTATTCTTAGAACTTGAGTCTTTGCACTGTCTGATTTCGTCATTCATGTTCCAGTCTTCACAGAGGACAGACGTGTTTTTTCTGTGCTCCTCCAACGAACTCAAGGTTCGTTTTTCTTGAAAATAGCATCTAGCGATTCACATATTTCTTTAGGAAAAAATTACATTCACTAATTACCTCATTCTTGTTGCAGGTGTTCAAAATATGACGAACTTTGCTAATGTACTGACATTTATCACCTCATTATTGGGGTTGATAACCATCAAATATAATGGAGTTTTTCGTTGGAAAAACCGCCCTCAACGGGCTACGAGAATGCACTAGAGCATACAGAAGGATCAATAGGTCCATTAAAATGGTAACGAGTTTGGCGGAGAAACAACAGCTGCTGGCAACCCTAAGGAATGTCAAAACCTTGCGAAATCAAATAAAATACGAGCAGAAAAAAGGAGCAGGACTCAAACACTCGAATGTGACAGCTAAACATCGGGTTCATTGGAATGACAGTGAATCAGCGTTCGGTTCTCGTATACGCACAGGAACTATCTCTAATCTTTTCATTAAGATACAAAGCATTTCTTTTCTGATTGTAAATCTCTATTCAAGAGACGTATTCATAACGTTTTAAAGAATTTTGATTCAGTCAAGGTAAATTTTGTATTCTGTGGTCAATTTGTACTCGCAAAGGCGGATAAAATTCAAACCGAGTATAAATACTTCACCACTGCCAATTCTCCTATATTTCATGACACCGACTTGGATTTATGGTTTGATGATAAAGTTATGGAACCCATAATGATTGAACTTGAAGAATTCTGTGGAAAAGAAAGGGGTGGGCACATCAAAGAATTGTTAAACTGGGGGTAAACATTAATAAATTCTCTCCACAAATCGGATCGTCATATATTGAACTTCCGATCGAAATCAAGCGAAAAGAAGCCTGTATTAACGTAATGAATGATGACTTAGCCTGCTCTGCTTGGTCAATTGTTTCGGCCTTGTTTCCAGTTCCATCAAAAAATCATCCGAATAGAACATCATCATATCCCCATTATTCCGAAGTTCTGAAGCTTAAAGGGATACAGTTCCCTATGACCATCCATCAAATTCCAAATTTCGAAAAACAAAATAACATTTCGGTTAACGTGTATACATTGAATAAATCAGGTAAATCTTTCTCCGTCCTCCCCTCCTTCTTGACATCACAAAAAAAAGACAAACATGTAAACCTTCTTCTCATACAAAACCAATATTCTGATGATAAACCTATTCGTTATCTTTATTGTTGGATCAAGGATCTATCCAGGGTCCTTTCCAAACAACTTAGTAAAGATAAAGCGAAAAAATTCATTTGTGATAGATGTCTACATTATTTTGGTAGTCAGGAGAAATTAGACAATCATACTGAATTATGCATAAAACTGAACGATTGTAAAATTAAAATGCCAACCGGTAAGAAATCTATTCTCAAATTTAAAGACTATAAATTCAAAGAAAAAGTACCTCTTATTGTATATGCCGACATTGAGAGTATTCTAACCAAAATTCAAGAAGGAGCAAAATATCAATGGCATACCCCGGCTACTATTGGCTACTATGTGAAATGTACGTATGACAGCACCCTTTCTTTTTACCTTTCGTATAGAGGAGAGAACTCCATGGAATGGTTCGCAAACCAACTTTTGGAGCTAACGGAAGAAATTGAAACTATTCACAATTGTGTCTATAATTTGAATATGACTGTGGAATGGGAAACTGCATTCCAACATGCAACTCACTGTCACATCTGTGAAAAGCCGTTTTCTTTAGGCGATAAAAAAGTTAGGGGCCATTTCCATCTTTCTCGAACAAATAATAATAATAATAATAATAATTCTACAACTTATCGCGGTGCTGCTCATGAATCGTGCAATATCAATCTAAATGATAGCAAAATGATTCCTGTAGTGTTCCATAATCTCAGCGGCTATGATAGTCATTTTATTATTGGAAAAATAGCCACCTCAATCAGAGGAAAAATTGAGTTACTACCAATTACAAAAGAAAATTACATTTCGTTTACTAAACATATCGGAGGATCAAACTCTAATTTACGATCCATCAATTCTTTCCGTTTTCAAATTCCTCTCTAGAAAAATCAGCATCCTATCTATCAGATTTTCCAAATTTAAGAGCACAATTTCCAGAGGTCTCTAATGAAAAAATTGATTTGCTGACGAAAAAAGGGGTGATGCCTTACGATTATTTTGATTCCTTTGATGAATTCAATGAAACGACTCTCCCTTCTATCGAACATTTCTATAATACTCTTACCGAAAAACCATGCTCACGGAAACTATACAGTTTATGTTTTAGGTTAGGTGAAGTGAAACTGACAGATCTCTCTCTCTTTTTTTTTTAACTTGCTTTCTATTGGTGCACTCATCCAGCACTCCTTGTCTTACGTAGCGAAGGTTTGAACACAGTCACAGAGGAGAAGGCTAGACAAGACGAACAAAATTAGATAGAGATGGAATTTATTGGTCAAGTTAAATGTCCTGAACCTGTCAAAATAATTACAAAGAAAAAATCAATCTTTGATAATTATGCCTTTAGACCTACATCAAGGTTCTAATAAAAATATACAACTGAAGGGGGCTTACATATTCTCCATTTTGAATAATGACGTTTATTATGGCACAGAATTGCCAAAGTCACAAAACCTCAAAATTATCCAGGAAATTCAAGGGCTGCTTTCAATTGCGTCGATTTAGGAGAATATGTCGATTTATATATGAAAACAGACGTACTTCTCCTAGCCGACGTTTTTGAAAAATTTCGTGATAGTAGTCATAGTACATACGGGTTGGATCCTGCCCACTCATATACACTGCCAGGTTATACTTGGCAATGTATGTTGTATCATACCAAACAGGAGCTTGAACTTCTTTCCGATGTCGATATGCTTCTTTTTATCGAGAAAGGTATTCGAGGTGGACTCAGCCAAATTTGCTCTAAGAGACGTGCTCAAGCCAACAATCGATATCTCCCAGACTTCAATCCATCCAAAACTGAGAAATATCTCATGTATTTCGATATAAATAACCAGTATGGTTGGGCGATGTCTCAGCCTCTTCCTTATGGAGGTTTCGAGTGGGTCGATTCCAACCTTGATGTTACCTCTATATCCGATGACTCAGATAAAGGGTATATTCTTGAAGTTGATTTAGATTATCCCCAATATCTTCATAACCAACACAAAGATATTCCTTTCTGCCCTGAGCATATAAATCCTAAAACATGGAAACCATCATCGTCCCCGTCTGAACCCACTAAACTTATGGCTACCCTCTACCATAAAGAAAAATATATCATTCATTACGTTAACCTAAAACAGGCTTTGTCTAACGGTCTTATTCTAAAAAAGTTCACAGAGTTCTGCAATTCGAGCAGTCTTCTTGGCTCAAGCCCTACATAGATTTGAATACGAGTTTACGTAAAAATGCTAAAAATATTTTCGAAAAAAACTTGTTCAAATTAATGAACAACGCAGTATATGGTAAAACCGTTGAAAATATTAGAAAACATAGCATCGTTAAACTGATAACCAAGTGGGAGGGTCGTTATGGTGCGGAATCCTATATCTCCGAACCAGAGTTTAAGTCAGTATTCAATGAAAAGTTAATAGCTGTTGAATTGAATAAAACTGAAATTTACTTTAACAAACCCATATATGTAGGTTTCAGCATCCTTGATATATCAAAAACAAAAATTTGCGATTTCCATTACAATTATATGCAAAAAATATTTGGAGATAAGTGCTCCGTTCTATACACAGACACTGATTCGCTAATATATGATATTCAGGTTCCCGATGTTACAAAATAATTCGTGAGGATTGTCATTACATTTTCGATACTAGCGATTATCCTGAGAACAATAGGTTTAACATACCTTTAGTTAACAAAAAAGTTCTAGGGATAATGAAGGACGAAAATAACGGCAATCTTATGACCGATTTCATTGGCCTCAGATCAAAATTGAATGCAACGAAGGTTTTCACACCCTTAGATGAAATTGAAAAACTTGAAGACAATTTGGATAAAGAAGGATATGGAAAAAATGAAATTCATCAAATTCTGTCAAATTATGGAATCACAAAGAAAGCTAAGGGTGTAAAAAAAGCCGTGGTAGGTAATGCGATCACATTTGATGACTTTGAATCCTGCTTGGAAAATTCAATCAAAAAATATGTTCAACAACGATTGATCAAAAGTGGAGAAGACGATAAGAGATTCTTATGTCCTGGATCGCACCTGACGCTACCTTGGGGACATTACTCCATCCATGATCAAGAGTTGATGGACATCGATTGATTTCGCTGAGGGTTGCAGCATTGGAGGAGCAGAGTTCAAGAACACCTTATATTCTCGGAATTTATTATTATATATTATTATTTACTATTTCTATATATTATATTTTTTATATTTCAATAAAATATGTATACAAAAAATGTTGTATTTCTTCACCTCCTACATAGTATAGTGTTTGAGTATGAAATTTCCAATGATTTTGAAGCATGTTAGACGTTTTCCACAGACGTTTTCAACGATTTTCAATGTACGTTCAGACGTTTTCAGCGTTATTTCTATGTGAGTATAGTCGTTTTAACGTTTTTCAACGTATATTCAGACGTTTTTCAGAGACGTTTAGACGTTTTCAACGTTTTTTTAAAGCATGATAGACGTGTTTCGATGTTTGCAGAGAAACTCACCCTTTATATAATATGATGAATTATTATGTTAGCAGAGTTTGGTTAGGTTGGGTTAATGAAAAAAAATGTATGTCTTTTGATTGTTTGCAGAAGAAACTAATACTCATATAATAACAGTTTTTCAAGACGTTTAGACTTTTCAACGTTTTTTAAATCTTTTTCTTTTGTTTCGTTTGTTGCAGAAAATCTCACCCTTTATATAATATGATGAATTATTATGTTAGCAGAGTTTGGTTAGGTTGGGTTGATAAAAAAAAATGTATGTCTTTTTATTGTTTGCAGAAGAAACTAATACTCATATAATAACAATGTTAGCAGAGTTTGGTTAGGTTGGGTTAATAAAAAACATCAAACCCACTTAGATTTACAACATCCATCAAAACAACCGTAATCGAAGAACCCTCATCTAAATTCACATCATAGACTCCACAAACAACATACATATACATGTTTCAACCTACATGAAAAATCCCTAGATCTAGGGAAAAACTTTAATACAACCTAAGAAACCCATGAGATTAACCCTCAAAATTCAGAAAATCTAGGAAAAAAATCCCTAAATCTAGAGAAAAAATCACTTATCCCATGAGAAATCCATCAGGTTAACCCTAAAAATCCACCTGAAACGACTAATCTGAACACAACCTACGTGAAAAATTCCCTAGATCTGGGGAAAAAGGTCAATCATCCATGAGAAATCCATCAGGTTAACCCTAAAAATCCACCTGAAACGACTAATCTAACACACCTACTGAAAAATTCCCTAGATCTGGGGAAAAAGTATCATCCATGAGAAATCCATAGGTTAACCTAAAATTCACCTGAAACGACTAATCTAAACACAACCTACGTGAAAAATTCCCTAGATCTGGGCAAAAAGTCAAATCCCCTATGTTGAATAAGGTGAAAAGTCATATCAAAAGGTAGAAATTCATCAGGTTGACCCTTAAAATACAGTAACCCTAAAATTCACCTGAAACGACTAATCTAAACACAAACGTAAGATGGTGTTCCCAAGGATCTGATTTGTGGTCGCAAAATCACCACGTTGGACCTTGCACTTTTGAAAATTTCCCCAGATCTGGGGAAAATCGGGGAAAATCACTTCTCCCTCTCTCTCTAATACACAGGCTCTTATAGGAATTTCCATTCGGGGTCAGAAGAAATTTCCCAGATTCTGGTACTTTTTTAGAAAAGTGAAAAAGTGGCGCCGTAACCGTATCTATATATACTGAAGTGAATCGTAGATATTTCGTCTCCTCTACATTCAATGTAAATTCATTATAGTGGAACCATCTGATGATATTGGCGAAGTCTTTTTCTACTTTTCTTTTGAGTTGTTGCCATGAATGATCGCTGTAAAAGACTGCTGTGTCATCAGCAAAACTCAAGATATTTCCTTCGGATTGTGTTTTTAACAAGCTGTTACTATATGGTAAAAAGTAGGGGGCCCAATACCGTGCCTTGACGAACGCCTTAAGTTATTGTTCTAGGGTTACTTATACTACACCATCAATATCAACCACTTGTTGTCGTTCCAATAAATATGATTTCAGTAGATCGTAAGCTCTACCACGCAAACCAATATTCTTCAATTTGTCAAGGAGTCTTGTGTGGCAAAGCTTTGGAGAGGTCGGCAAAGATGCAAAGTGATGGTTTAGATATGTCTAGGGCTTTGTAAATATGAGATGTTAATTCGAATATTTCATCTTCTGTCGAGCTTCCTTCTCTGAACTCATATTGTTTTTCAGACGAAATGTTGTGTTTTTTTCATAAAGTGTGTTATTCTTTTTTTAATGATTAGAGATATTGGTCTAAAATTCGAAATTTCCAATTTGCTCCCACTTTTGAAAAGCGGTTTGATTACGCCTGTTTTCAATATGTGTGGGAAGACTCCGTGTTCTAAACAACTATTGAAAATATGTGTTAGCTGTAGGTGATATTAGGTCTGCTATATTTTTCAACATTGCTGCCATGAATTTGTCGTGCCCAGGGCTCTTTTTTATTTTCATATGTTTAATTTCTTGTGAAATTTCTTCAGTATTTGTTGCATGAAGAGAAATACTTTCATTATTTTTTGTTGTTTCGTCTTTGAATGATCTAGGGGTTTCAATTTTGTTGGCAAGCGTTTGTCCTATGTCACTGTAATATTTAATAAATTCTCGCTTATTCTTAGTGATATTATTATTTCGCATTTTCAATTCGGTTATTTCTGTTTTAGGACGTGATTAATAACAAATATTATCGATACTTTTCCAGAGTTCTTTTGATTTATTTTTGCTTTTGTTTATTTCATTTTGGTAATAGAGTTTTTTAGCCCTTTCTGTGAGTTTACTCAATTTCCTTTTATAACAATTTTATAACAATTTTTTAACAATTTCCTTTTATAACAATTTCCTTTTATAACTTTCCCTTTCCTGGGAAAATCACGTGAGGTCCATTGCCAAAAGTGCATCCCAAAAACTTGGTTTTCTGTTTCGTGCCAAGAGCTATTTCACCCCCAGTCAGCTGCTTATGATCTATAAGGCACAGATCCGACCTGTCCTGGAATACTGTTCCCATATTTGGAGTGCGGCACCTAAACATATCCTGAGGCTATTGGATTCTGTCCAAAAAAGAGCAATTCGTCTCGTCGGTGATGCCTCGCTTACAAACTCGCTCACTTGTCTGGAACACCGTAGAAAAGTTGGCGATTTGTCTCTATTTTATAGATATTTTCATGGGCGATGCTCTTCTGAAATATCAACAATCGTTCCTGCTTTGGCAGTCTCTTCGAGATTAACCCGTCAAGTTCAGTCATCACACCCCTTCGTGGTCACTTTGGAAACCTGCAGAACATCACTTTCCAAAGACTCGTTCATCCAACGAACAGCGAGGCTTTGGAACTCATTGCCTAGGGAGGTGTTCCCCGAGGCATACAACCTTCAGAAATTTAAGAAGAACACCAACTCCTACCTTCTTTCCCTAGGTTCCCACGATGTTCTCTGAACATTACAGGATATCCTTTTCGTGGGAACCAGAACATAAAAAAAAAAAAAAAACGTTTCCTTGAGCTGTTCATTTCGATTGTCTTTTAGTGATAGCGTATATAATGTTGAAAAGGGAAATATTTCCTTTTCACCATGAATACCCACAAGAGGTTATTTCGACGATGGAAGATAGTGACTAAAGTTTATCTTTCAGTCGCAGATGATTCCACATCTGATTTTATGAACATCCTGTTCATATTTTCAACAAATCAGCGTATATAAGTAATTTTTTTCCTTAATAGATGTCAGTAGTCCGGAAGTATTCCATTTTTTCCTAGAAGTCTGTTTATTTTGGTTTCAATTTCAGTTGTACTCCAGTTTATATAAACTTTCAACGTATTGATAAGATTTTCACATTTAGAATTGATATCATTTTGTTCATAGATTTCAGTCTAATTTTTGTTTCCAAGTTCTGATTTCAACTTGTTATAATCAATGTGATTTGTATTTCTGTTTGCTGTCTTATCGACAATCTTTATATCTATGCCTATTAACAGGATGTTCATGAAATCAGATGTGGAATCATCTGCAACTTTTCAATTGTAAGATTTCATTACACAAATCGGGCAGGTGAAAGTAAATAAAAGCTTGTAAAAAGGAAAATGTCAATCATTGTTTACTTCTCTCGAAGACGTGGAAACTCCATTTTTCCTCCATCATTATCAAAGAGCTGATGAGGTTATAATATTCCCTGGCAAATACTCAAATATTGTAAAGTACACACAATTAAAATACACTCAGCGAACTATAATGGCATATAGAACTCAGACCCATCAGTTGTGTCAGAATGAATATGGCATTGTACAATATCTTTAAGAAAATGTACACAATCGCTAGCCACTTAGGTTACACTCCCTTTTTAAGCAGAAAAAAAATTTCTATGGTGAAAATTCTTTATCTATTTTACGTTGCATTGGAAATTGGGTATTTGTGCCAACCATTAGCAGCATTAATATTTGGTGCTCCTGAAATAATTGTTTACGTGGGATATTGTCACGTGAAGTTTTAATGATATTTGTGAAAATTTAATGAATGCTGACATTAGTGTTTTCAGAAGTAAAAGAGCAGCAATATTTTCATTGATTTCAATTGCAATCGTCACCTTGTATGTTTTCACAGCGACAGCAGCAATATACATGGACTTTGTTGTCGACTCCCCTCCACTAGGACTTATAGGAACTCTTATCAGATTGATGAGTTACATTCTAACGTTCATGTTGATGATGGCGAATGTTGCAACACTTATTCTAGTTGAAGAATTCGAGTATCTGGACAATTTCCTCAAGTCTCAGGTGAAAAAAATCATGAGATACGGCATTTCTTCTGAAACACTTATCAAAGATATCTTCAAGCAAATCACTGATTTTTATGCTGAATATAAAAATGTAGTAAGAGATATGAATGATACCTTCAAACTACCTATACATTTCTATTTGATTTATATCACTATGTTCACTATACATTCAATTCTCATAAATTTTCTCACCTTCGCGCAATCTGGAAGCCATAACGAAGTTGTGGAATATTTATATTTATTCAATACGATAGCAGACATGGTGAGTTCAACCAAAAATAATTTTGTGCATGAATTTCCAATTCCTAATTTGTTTCGTCATCAAAATAACCCCAAGTAATAAATTGAATTTCATACACCCCTCGAGCCACTCTGATGACTGAATATCAAAGTATTGGATGTTAATGGTAATAGTTATAGTAGATGATCACCGATTTGAAGAATATGAGGGAATCCAGCTGTCAGCTCGTATGATCCCAGGTTTCTCCATTTTTTTACAAGCTCTCATTTAACTTTCTCCGTACGTATGTCGATGTCTCCGGTTCAAAATTTGTAATCAATTTTTGGAGCACTTTCCGACATCCGATTGATCTGAAATTTGGCAGGTGTTCATATTTCAATGCATTATGAAATTTTTGTTAGAGAAAAATACAAAATGGCGCACTAAGATGGCGGTCTAGAGTTAGGTTTATGGTCCGATTCGATTCGACAAAATTAGTATGTGGGGGTTTTCGGGGTCAAGATCCGATGATCTCTGTGCAAGGGCGTATTTAGAGGGGGGTGGTAATGGGGGTGAATACCCTCCCAAGAAACAGAAAAATGTTTAGATCGATGGAAGTGGGGGCACTACACTCCACATCTCTACTCAAATCTAAAGCGTCGTGGCCGCTATTGTCGCTAGGCATGTTCTCATTAGTCTAATCGAGAGTGAGTTTCCTGCGAAAAACAGGATTTCTATCTCAATTATTTATCATTTTGATTCAACGTTGAAAATAGGGCTCCGCGTGGGCATTAATGCAGGAATACAGCACCTCTCGAGAGAGCCATGCACATAAAATATTTTTTATATTAATAAATAAGAATTTAGAAAACTCAAAAGAATTATAGTATTATCTGAATACTTGAAAGAATGTGATTTTGTTAGGTAAAAATGTTTATCTGCAGCCGTCTCGAAAATAAAATTTTCGGAATGATTTATTAAATCGAAAGTACCACTTTACACAAATGGTACCGATAGTAGCTATTTTCGGGACGATTTTTTTCACTTTCGAAACGATTCCTGTTACTTTCGAGATGATTCGTGTTACTTTCGGGACGATTTTGGGTATCTATGTAGGCGACTTTGACAATAACATGAACATTGTATTTTATTATGACAGCGATTGTCATGTAACATTGGTGTGTGTTTTTTCGCTCAAATCCAAAAAAATGGAAATCAGTTGTGAAAGTGAGGCTGAAATGATGAGTGTCATGATTTATTTTGACCGACGAAACCAAAAGGAGGAGGTTCTCTAGTCGACGCGTATATTTATTTTTTTTTATCATATTTTCTATGTATGATCACGCATAACTTTTTACTGAGGCGTCCGATTACGATATTTTTTTTTAGTGGATAGGGTGTACTTCGAAATTGGTCCCATTTGGAATTTAAATATGAAATCCACCCCTAAGGGTAGCAAAATGAAGGATATTGATCACTCACCCTCTGAATTCTGGTCCGTTAACCGATTCTATCAGGCATAACTTTGTACTGGGATCTTCGATTTGGATTATTCTTCTTTCATCAGATAGGGTATACATCATAGTTGATCATATTTGGATTCCGGATGGAATTATCTACCCTTACGAGTAGAAAAATAGGGGATGATTGACTTTTTACTTGTGAACATTGACAAATATGTAGTTGACAATGACAGATCAGCTTGAATTATCACAAATCATTATATTCTTTGAGAGGATGGAATCATATACAAAGTAATGAAATAAACTAACCAGAACAACAAAAATAATTTATATTACAACAAATAGTAAAAGTAGATAATCAACTGGTAATAGTTGAAGTAAGGTGGGTAAGAATTCCGGAAGTAATAAAAAACAAGCAGTTAGTAATTGGTAGATTTCAGCCACAAAGAATTGAAAAAAAAACTTTTAACAAAAAATTAAACTGACGAAATACGGAACTAAAACGTAAAAAAATGAATAAACCTTCTTAGTCACAATAACTAGGTTTCCTAAACTAATTTAGTAACTAATTTTGAGTCGGCGCCAAACAAACAATCAACGAAGATCATTAAATTATCAGTATGTCAACGTTCAACTCGATGCCATCCATCATTTTACGCCTTACCTAATTCATTTGCTTGTTTGTTTGGCGCCTACCCAAAATTAGTTACTTACATTATTTTATGAAGAAGAAAAACACGAAGTCGTCTCCACAATATAATATTAACAATCGATTAGATCAATACCATCGATTAGGTGAACATGTTTCGAACCTCTATAGGTTCATCATCAGCATATATAAAAGTATTCTACAATAAAAGAAGAACAAAGACTTAGTTACATGGGTAATGTGATACAATAAGTGCTACTTACATGGAGATGAAAAAATTATTTTGTAGGTTAATGTTATAAAATTATTTAATTCCAATGTTCATAACGTAGACCATATGGAAAGTTGGGATTTCCCTTTCAAGGGCTGTGTCCCATATTTAAATTTGGGAGGGCTAAATACTTTAGCCGATGCAAAATGAATTGACGACATGAGGAAACAATAGATGCAATGGCGGTGATTGACAGCACCCAAAGAGCCAACCATCTGTCAGACTGAATGGTCAAACCTAGCCATGGAACGACGACAAGTGAACTCCATGCACGGAACAAAATTGAACTAGATGTAAAGCAAAACCAAAGCGGTTACTATACCATGCGTAGAGCTCAGATGTCACCTATCCATATTTACAAATTTATATATATCTATAAGAGTAGAACAATTATGTATCAAAAAAAGAACAGTATGTATGAGACAGACTAGTTATTCCAACAAAACACCCCGAAGTGCAACTTGTACTGAAAAAAGGAAAACAACACCACAGAG
This sequence comes from Gonioctena quinquepunctata, assembly GCA_018342105.1. NCBI lineage: Eukaryota > Metazoa > Arthropoda > Insecta > Coleoptera > Chrysomelidae > Gonioctena > Gonioctena quinquepunctata. Next base: position 8,258 of record JAFIRS010007016.1, on the reverse strand, counting down.
CAAACAGGAATAGCACCTGTCCAAACGAACAAATGCACTATGACATAGAACAATTGGTTTATCGGAGATCGAGGCAGGAAAAAGTTCTAATGAAATGTAAGGGAATTAAAAAACTTTCGACATTAGTTTAGGAGCTTAGTTATTGTGACTAAGAAGGTTTATTTTATTTTTACTTCTCAGTTCCGCATTTAGTCGGTTTTAAGTTTTTGTTAAAAGTTTTATTAACCGACGAAACCAAGATGGAGGAGGTTTTCTATTCGACGCGTATATTTTTTTATGTATAATCACGCACAACTTTTCACAGAGCGATTCGATTCCGATGATTCTCTTTCTTTGGGATAGGGTGTACTTCGAATTTGGTCCCATTTCATTTTGAACAACAGAATATATCCCTGAGGGTAGCAAATGAAGATTATCGATCGTTCACTCTCTGAATTTTGCCCGTTAACCGATTCTATCAGGCATAACTTTGTAATGGGTTTTTCGATTTGGATGATTATTTTTTCATTAGAAAGGGATGTTTGATTTTTCACTTGTGAACTTTGACACACATATGTAGTTGACATTGACAGACCCTCCTACATCCGTCAAAATGATCACATTCTATGAAAGGTTGGAATTATATACAAAGTGATGAAATCAACTAACCAGAACTTCCAAAATTAATTTATATTACATAACAATAAATAATTAAAATAGAAAATCATATTATTCAATAGTTAATAGTTGAAGTGAGCTAGGTTTTTTTTTTATTCAAAGTATTGCATGTAAAAAAAATTTTTTTTTTTTTACAAATATGGGGTTAGATGTGCCTCTGAGTACAACATACCTAGGCATAATTGACTGTGTGTGTGTTTGTATCCAAGGCTTCTCTAAAACTATTAGTACTGTACATAAACTATGCTAAAAATTCAGGCGGGCAAAAAATTTACAAGAAAAAAGTAGAAAAGGTAACTGTCATTAGTGTAAAACATTACTCCACACACATGTGTATTTTATATGTGCACATTAATTTTTACCAAAATTTTGATAATATTCGACGATTGGTAGAGGGCAGGGATAGCAGCAAAATGGTGGGATGAGTTTTTTTTTTGTAATAACTATCGTTGTATTTTATAGAAAGTTTCCTTGTTTGTCAGGATATAGTTTTTTATTTCAGTTTTGAACTTACTTAGTTTGTCAATTTTTTTTAAATGTACCGGTATTGAATTGTGAAATTTTGGACCGAAAAATAGAAACGTTCTCTGGAATATAGCTTTTTTAAAAGTATGTATTGCTAATTCTTCATTTCTAGTTTGTCTAGTCGGTTGACAGATCTGCTTTGAAGTGAGTTTTGAGTTGTGTATACTGAATTATACATTGATGAGCATATGAAAGGCTGATTGGAAGGATTTTGTTTCTTCAATAGTAATTTAGTGGAATACTGTTTTTTTCCTGAATATAATTTTAATGATGGAATTTTGTGTGATATGTAGAGGACGTAAATTGTTCACGAAAGCTCCTCCCCATATTATAATACTGTATCTTAGAATGGATTCTACTAGGTAAGTAATTTTGAAGTAATCAAAAATTAAGTAGGTAGTAAAATAGTAGATCTCAGCAACAAAATCTAGGGTAGGCTTTTAACAAAATCAAACTGAGAAAATCACGAAAAGAAAATATAAACCCTTTTAGTCTAAATGATAATTGAACTCCCAAAGTAATGTGAGTAACTGATTTTGAGTCGGCGCCAAACAAACTAGCAATCGAATTAGGTAAAGCGAAAACGATGGCAGCGAGATGCACGGCTGCATTTTGATCACCCTTTCAGAGTAATATAATGATCTTCGATAATTGTTTGTTTGGCACCGACTCAAAATCAGTTACTCATATTAGTTTAGAGTTTCACATCATTTAGACAAAGAAGGTTTATTTTATTTTTTGCTTTTCAGTTGATTTTTGTCGGTTTAATTTTTTTTTTAAAAAAGTTTTTATTGAGAGACAACTGTAATTTCTAGATGCTTGAAATGCTTGAAAAAACTTCAACTCATCCTATGACCAATCTACTATAATCACAAAAAATAACACCATACAGGGTGTTACATTGATTCAGTATAAGCTTATCGGAATTTAAACTGTATAATTTTGTATAATTGAGAACCGATTCGTACTGGTTGTAATTTTAAAGATTGTTCAGTAACGTTAGTTCAGAATTTTAATTGCAGTTTATTTTCATCCAGAATGAGAGCTTAATCCACTATGCCAAAAAATTTCCCCTTTCTTTCATAATAATAATAATGTTTATTTGATAAAAAAAGGAGGAAATACAATGCAGTTACATGTAGTTCAGTATACCGGCAACAGGATATCCAAACCTGTAACTTCTGATCTCGTGAACGGATTATTTTCCAGAACTTCGGTACAGTTATATAAGAAAACCACTTTCATTTGATCACATTACAATCCAATATGGCGGACTCCGGGGTTTTCTGCAAATGCCAGCAACTTTGTTTTTTTAAATAGAACACCCTGTATATTTCTACATATTCAAGTTCAACGGTTAAAACAAGTCCAAACCTTATGTAAAATGTCACTTTTTGGAAAAAAAATTGAAATTAAAATTGTTTTTTATTTTCCCCTCGTGGATAAAATGAGATTTGGTCAAGGCATTCACAATGAGTCGCAAATAAAGAGAAACATAATTTTTACTGAAAAATTATTTTTGTGTCAGAGGCATCACTGAAGCAACAATTACTAGTGATTATTACTAGCCAATCTACCATGAAAAGTAAAAAATTTAAAATCTAACATTTACAAATTTAAACAAACATATACCTATCCCTAAAAACCAAAACTAGTACAGGAAATTGGTTTCATTTTACAATCGGAAAAGTGTTCAAGTCTGATTTCGATAATAATAGGAAAATCAATATATTCATATTCATATTCAGGCTCTTCTAAAGTATCACAGTCGGTAAGGTCAGATTCAGGTGTTTTGTAATATTAGTATCCCAAAATAGTTATCCCAGTTAATATTCTTATGGTAAATATCAATGAATAATTTCATATCACTTCATTAATGTTTCTGCCAGAATTTTCTTATTTGTCATATTTTTAGAATGGTCTATTGTCATAAGCATTTATTCATTTTTAAATTTGGGTTTTGAACATACTGTAAGCAGGAATAATTTTGATTTTTTCATGTAACAGATCCCAAGTTTTTGGGCCCAGATAACTACACTAGTTTTATTTTGGAGCTATAACACTATGCTCTCATCTCCTTGTGTTATAAGGGTGATCAGATGGTTTTACTTTGATTACGTTTTTGAATATTCTAAGTTAAAAAAATTTGACAATATAGTTGTCTTATATCAAATATTCCACTTTCTTTGTACAGTTTATCGCTTGAGTAAGTTCTTTCTTTACCTAAAATTATTTTTATATTTTTTTTTGGTACGATATTCAAGCAATTCAAAGGTGCATTATTAACCCCTCCCCAACCTATTATACCGTATGAAAGTTGGGACTGTATTAGTCCGTAGTAGACTGTTTTCAAGTGGGTATTCTTTCAATAACTTGAATCTTGATTGAAATTCTCTCATTTTGATAGTTAGGTATGACATATGAAGATCCCATTCATGGGTCGGCAATTATTATGCCCAGGTATTTTATGGAAGTGGTTTCAGGAATGATGTATGTTGATCATGTTAAAAAGGTCCAATATTCGGTATGTGATTGACGTAGGAAGTGAATGGTAGATATTTCATCTTTTTCTCCATTCAATGTAAGTTCATTATATTGAATCATCTGATGATATTCGAAGTCTTTTTCACTTTCCTTTGAATTGTTGCCATGAATAATCGCTGCAAAAGACTGCTGTGTCATCAGAAAACTCAAGATATTTTCTTCGGATTGTGTTTTAACAAGCTGTTACTATATGGTAAACAGTAGGGGCCAATACCGTGCCATGAGGAACGCCGTAACTTATTGTTCTAGGGTTACTTACTACACCATCAATATCAACCACTTGTCGTTCCGATAAATATGATTTTAGTAGATCGTAAGCTCTACCACGCAAACCAATATTCTTCAATTTGTCAAGGAGTCTTGTGTGGCAAACGGTGGGATCGAAAGCTTTGGGAAAAGGGCGACAAAGATGCAAAGTGACGGTTTAGATATGTCTAAGGCTTTGTAAATATGAGATGATGATTCAATATTAAATCTTCTGTTTTACCTTCCTCCCTCTGAACCCATATTGTTTCTTTCAGGGCGAAATGTTGTGTTTTTTCAATGATTTTTTCCAGTATCTTTGCCAAATTAGAGATTAGAGATATTGGCCTAAAATTGAAATTGCCAATTGGCCCCACTTTGAAAAGCGGTTTGATTACGCCTGTTTTCAATATGTGTGGAAGACCCCGTTTTCAAAACAACTATTGAAAATATAAGTTAGCGTAGATTATATTAGGTCTGCAATATTATTTTCAACATTTCTGCCATGAATTTGTCGTGCCCAGGGCTCTTTTGTTTTCATTTGTTTAATTTTTGTAACATTCAGCATTTGTTGCATGAAGACAAATACTATCCCTATTTTTATTGTTCAGACTTTGATGATTTAGGGGGTTTTAATTTTGTTGGCAAGCGTTTGTCCATGTCACCGTGGGTATTCATTAAATTCATTAGAGATTTCTCGCTTATTCGTAGTGATATTATTATTTGCATTTTCAATTGTATTTCTGTTGTAGGACGTGATTCATCACAAATATCATCGATACTCTTTCCAGAGTTCTTTGATTTATTTTGCTTTTGTTTATTTCATTTGGCAATAGAGTTTTTAGCCCTTTGTGAGTTTACTCAATTTATTTTATAATTATTGTACGTTTCCCTGAGCTGTTCATTTCGAGGATCTTCTAGTAATAGCGTATATAAGTTTTTTTTCCTTTATAAATGTCAGAAGTCCGAGTAATCAATTTTTTCTAGCAGTCTGTTTATTTTTGGTTTCAATTTCAGTTGTACCCTGTTTATATAAACTTTCAATGTATTGAGGGGGTTTCACATTTGGAATTGACATCATTTTGTTCATTGATATCAGTCCAGTTTTCGTTTCAAGTTCTGATTTCAACTTGTTGTAATCAATGTAATTTGTATTTTTGTTTGCTGTTTTATTGACAATATTTCTATCTTTACCTTTTAAAAAAGGATGTTCATAAATAAGATGGGAATCATCTGCGACTTTTCAATTGTAAGATTCCATTACAAACATTGGGCAGGAAAGTAAATAAAAGCTTGTAAAAGGAAAATGTCAATCATTTTCACTTCTCTCAAAGTTATCAAATGACATGGAAACCTATTTTTCCTCCATCATTATCAAGGAGTTGATGAGGGTATATATTCCCTGGCAAATACTCAAATATTGTAAAGTACAATATAATCAAAACTTTTAAAAAAACATCAAACCGACAAAATACGAAACTGAAAAGTAAAAAATTAAATAAACCTCTTAGTCTCAGTAACTGAGCCCCCAAACAATGAGTAATTAATTTTGAGTCGGTGCCAAAACAAACAAGCAAATGAATTAGGCATCGAGTTGCGGGTGACATTCTGATAATTTTTTTGAAGTAATTTAATGATGTTCGTTGATTGTTCTGTTTGGCCGACTCAAAATTAATTACTTACATTAGTTTAGAGCTTAGTTACTGAGACTAAGAAGGTTTATTAAATTTTTTACTTTTCAGTTCCGTATTTCGTGGGTTTTTATTTTTTTGAAAAAATTTTTTATTTTAAATTTTTTTTTGTAAAATCCACTAATCACTAACTACTTGTTTTTTTGATTACTTCCAAAATACTTACTTACCCACCTTACTTCAACTATCACCAGTTAAATAATATTATTATTTACTTTTACTATTTGTTGTAATATAAATTATTTTTGTTGTTCTATTATTTATATCATTACTTTGTATATCATTCCATCCCCCATAGAATATAATGATTGTGAGGATATAGGAGAAAAAAAAATAATGAATTAGCGATCTGTCATTGTCAACTCATATGTGTGCCAATGTTCACAAGTGAAAAATCAATTATTCCCTATTTTTCTACCCGTGAAAGAGGATAATTCCATCTCAAACCAAATATGATCCACTATGAGGTATACCCTATCTAATAAAAAAAATAATCATCCAAATCGAAGAACCCAGTACAAAGTTATGCCTGAGGTTAACGGACCAGAATTCAGAGGGTGAGGGGATCAATATCCTACATTTTGTACCCTTAGCGGTGGATTTCATCTCTCAAATTAGGACCAATTTGGGAGTACACCCTATCCACTGAAAAAAAGAATAACGGAATCGACGTCTCAGTAAAAGTTTTTATAATACAAAAAAAAAAAAATATACGCCTGACTAGAAAAACCTCCTCCTTTGGTTCTGTGTTATTTTGCTGTTAATGGAAAATTATAGAGATAATTACCGATTTGAAAAATTATTAGGAATCTAGTTGTCAGCTCGTATGATCCCAGGTTTCTCCATTTTTTTTTTCAAGCTTTTATTTAACTTGCTTCGTTCGTATGTCATTATTTCCGTTCATAATTTGTAATCCATTTTGGAGAGGCACATCCGATTGATTGAAAACGGCGTTTTCAAATTTCCGGTGACAATGTTATGGAAGTTTTGTTAGAGAAAACAAAAGGCGGCTCTAAATGGACGATTTTTGTGATTGTGGTCCGATTCATTCAAAAATTTGTATGTGGGGTTTCCGAGTTGGAGATTAAGATTTTGTCAAAATTCAGAAATTGAAATGAGGCTCATGGAATTTTTTTTAAGAAAAAACAAATGGGGCAAAGAAGGGACGAGATTTAGGTTTATGGTCCGATTGATTCTTGGGATGTGGGGTTTTAGGGTAAAATCAAAATGGGGCTCCAAGATGGCTGAGATTTGTGTGGTGTTTTGGGGGGAGGGGGGTAATTCCCCATTTCCCCCCCAAGAAAAACAAAATGTTTAAATCGGTGGAAGGGCACCACACTCCATATCTCTTCCCAAATCTGAAACGTGGGCCGCTATTGTCGCTAGGGCTGTTCTCATTGTCTAGTCGAGAAGTTTCCTGCAAAACTGGAACCTCTATCTCAATTATTTATAATTTTAATTAACGTTGAAAATAGGGTTCTGCGGGGTTTTAATGCAGGAATAAACCCTTCGAGGATTAATGTTAGGAACAACAGGAATGGTTATTCAGTAGAAGATAAACTTTATAAGAAATAAATAAAATACTGGACAAGTTTTTTTTGTCTCAATCATATAATATACATAACAACCGAAAACAATAATCTATCAACAGATATGAAAATATAAATTTGCTTTCCAACACCCCCCTAGAATTCAAATTTTTCCCGGGCTTCAAATCAGCCCCATTTTTTTTGGCACAACAAACGTTTTTCCTTGAAAACTGATTTTGTAAGCACATCTGCAACCATTCCATCTGTAAATGATTGATTTGAGGGATATATTATTCATCTAACATTTTCCCGAAAATGATGGCGTGTCGATAGCTTTTGGGTTTTTCCATGTTACGATCATTTTCGACATTGCAATTGCACTTGATTATCAACAAAAAATAACAGGAATATCAGTATCAGTTGAATTCAACCATGAAATTGTGTAACCAAAAACTCTTGACAACCCTTTGCAGAGCCATATTCCTTCAGGGTAAAACCCCCCCGGGTTTTTTGAATTCAGTAATAGCACCACCCTGTAAAAAAAAAACCTGACTTGATTTGTTTATCTATGCCCCCTTTCCCAGTCGGAATGCAAAACCAACTTTCATTTTCATTAATAAAAATCGTTTTTCCTGTAGTTTTCCCGTAAATACCTGAAGATTCTTTTTTAGCATTCCGTCACATTTACCTGGGTTTTTTTTTAAAAAGGAGAATTACGGCAAAGCTAAATAGGTTCGTAGCATTGGCTGCATAAAAATCACCATCGCTTTGATATGGCAATTTTTTATATCTCTTCACAGTTTTTTTTGGGGGCCCATTCCCCTTTGGGGAACTTCTTTTGGGTAATGGGTGTTTGATGGGGTTTCAATTTTGATATTGAATCGATTCAAAATTTCTTCAATATATTTTCCTGGTCAAAAATAATTTACCTTTTTTTTTTTTTACGGGTTATCCTTTTCCCAAACAGAAATGAGCCTCATGTAAATCCCCTTATTTTGAATTTCATCATCAGTTGATTTGACAGTTCCTTTGCTGCTTAGTATTGGGAAAAAAATAGATCATCCACATA